>VZRF01008736.1:20490-78707 GCA_013396875.1 Vireo altiloquus
TTCTAATTTTCTAATATATTCCATAAATTCTAATATTATATATATATTTACATATGTAAACTATATTTTTATATATTTGTATTTTATTCTGTTCTATGATTTTATTTCAAGGATGGAAAGCTATTTGGCCTTCAGTAATAATTACTGAATTTAGCTGGGAATTCTTTGTGAAAAGAAGTCTGGGATATGGGGAGAGAAATGCAGCTTTCGTAGAAGTCAGATTTTTTTTCTGCTGATTAACTCCCCTCCCTCCTCCTCCTCTATCTAGGTTTGACTTTGGCATCCCTGGAAAGTCTCCTTAGGGAAACACAGAGATGTCCACGAACCTCATGAACGGCTCTACCCCTACCTTAAAAACAAAACGCTTCTCTATTTTCTATTTTTGCCTCACCCTTTTTTTTTTTTTTTTTTCCCCTCTTTCCACCACGCCCTGGGCAGGGCTGCCTGTGCTGTTCAAGCAGTGGCTGAAGAACGAGGAGGTGGAGGAAGGGCGCACGGCCGTGCTGCGCTGCGAGCTCACGCGGCCCCACGCCCGCGTGGAGTGGAGGAAAGGGGACACGGTGCTGCAGCCCGGGGACAAGTACGACATCCGCCACGAGGGGACACGAGTGGAGCTCCTCATCTACGAGGCTGAGGCGCAGGATGCTGGAGAATACACCTGTGACTCGGGGGATCAGCAAACCACGGCTTCGCTGCAGGTCAAAGGTAGGACAGGGCTTTTTTTTGGGGGAGGTGGGCAGAGAAGGCCTGGCTGTGTCCATCCTGCACAGGAGGGTCCTGGAATCATCCAGATGGGGCTGGATGGGGTTCTGAGAGACCTGATCTAGTGGAAGGTTCCCTGCTCATGGCAGGGGGTTGATCTTTAACACCCCTTCCAACCCAAACCATTCTATGATTTAGTTTGGAAAAGACCTCTGAGATCACTGAGTCCAACTGTTACCATGACACTGCCAAGCCCACCACTGAGCCACGTCCCCAAGTGGAAATTTCATCACTGAATTATCATTGATCCTCTGTGAAATCAAACTGGGGTATTTCACCACACCTAGGACAAGTCCATTTTAAATTGACCCATTGTATCTCTTCATGCCTGAGCAGCCCATGAATTGGGGCTCCCTAGTGGCCTTTCTCTAGTGGCTGTGTTTTTGTATTTTATGGTTTTATTCATTTTGTACTAAGAATCCTATTGGTTTGGATGTTACAGTTTTATTCATTTTGTACTGAGAATTCTATTGGTTTTGTATTTCACAGTTTTATTCATTTTGTGCTAAGAATTCTATGTCTTTTATACTAGATCACACTTGTAGATTGTGGGTGTAATCACCACAGCCAACCCCTGCTCAGAGCATGTGGTTTCAGAGATTAAATACCCAAAGTCTCATGTCCTTTGTGAGGAAACTGGGGTTTTCTAATCTGGAGAAAATGAGGCTTGGCAGAGATATTATCACTCTGCAGCTACTGACAGAAGGTTGTAGTGAGGCAAAGGTTGGTCTATTCTCACAAGTAACAAGCAACAGGATGAGAGGAAATGGCCTCAAGGTGCACCAGGGGAGGTTTAGATTCAGTATTAAGAAACAATTCTTCTCTGAAAGGGTGGTCAAGCATTGGCACAGACTGCCCAGGGAAGCAGTGAGATCACCACCCCTGGAGACATTTAAAGACGTGTGGATGTGACACTGGGGGATGTGCTTTAGTGGTGGATTTGGCTGTGCTGAGTTGATGGCTGGACTTGATCTTAAGTGTCTTATCCAACCTAAAGGATTCTGACTCTCAGTGTTGTGATTGGTATTGCTGTGCTCTACATGTTTACACGGAGAGTGGTGAGTATGGCCATGGGGAGACCTTTAGAGGCCCTGTGACCTCTGGCAGCCCTTTACGGAGCAGCACTGGACACCTTTGCGTTATCAGCAGCTGAGCAGCCAGCAGGCAAATTGTGGTTCGTGAAAAGGAAGAGGGGAACACCCCAGCTGGAGACAAGCAGGTGTCTCACCTCTGAGTGCTGTCACTGATGCAGTTGCTTCTCCACCACAGTACTGCCAGTGCTGTTTAACAGAGAGCTGAAAAACGTAGAGACTGAAGAAGGGGGAACAGCTGTTTTGCACTGTGAGATCTCCAAGCCGGATGCTCCTGTTGAGTGGAGGAAAGGAGGGGAGGTCATTCAGCCCAGTGACAAGTACGAGGTGAAGCTGAAGGGCAGCGTAGCTGAGCTGATCATCCATGGTGTAGAGCCTGATGACTGTGGGGATTATACCTGCAGCACTGGATACGAGATCACCACAGGGTCTGTGTATGTGCAAGGTAAGGTGGTGAAATGTGGTGGAAATGCTCCGGTTTCCTGCCTGGATTTCTTACTCCAAACTCTTTGACAGTAACTGGCCAAACAGCAGAAAGTCCATTTGTTACTTTCCTGATTCCACTGAAGATAAAAACACCTCCAGGCTGGGGTTCAACCCACGTTTTTAAGTTAACCTAGTTTAAACTACTGACCACACTGGTGGTACTGCTCATAAACTTGGAGAAGTGGTCATAAAAAATACCAATATTGTTATAACTGACTTCAGCTTCTATCATTGCTGATATTCTTATTGCTCCTTTAAAGCACCCAAGTGGACATTTAAATCTTTACCTCTCTGCCCCATACAACATCTGCAGATGGTTGCAATACACAGGAGAGCCAGGCATGACCTGGGCAAGGAGTGGAGTTTCCTCCCAGTGAAATGATGTTTGCAGACATGATGCTCTTGCAAGCAGCTGGAAGGATGGAAAGTGGTTTCTAACCCTCTTCAAGAAAATTTTAGCTCTTTTTCCCTCTCTTTTACCCTTGGAAAAACACCTCAAATTTAACTATCCTGGACATCTTGCACTTGGGCTGGGGTTAGTCCCGCAGGGAGCAACTCGTGCGTGTTTCTTTTTGTTTTCCTTTGGCACCTTCTCTTGCTCTGTCGCGCAGAGGAAGCAGCAGTGATAGTGTCTGGTTTAAGGAGCACAGACGTCTTTGTGGGCGAGTCAGCCACGTTCACCTGCGAGCTCTCGCACCCGGGCGTGAAGAACGTGCAGTGGTGGCTCGATGGGACCCCCCTCCACAACAACCTGGTGACCGAAATCTCTGAGCAGGACGGCAGGATCCACACTCTAACCCTAAATGACGTGGCGTGCCATGACTCGGGCACAGTCACCTTCAGAGCTGGGTCCCTTATATCTTCAGCTAAATTATTAGTCAAAGGTATTTCCCGGCTGGAAAGAAACACGTGGCCACCTCTGGACTTGCTCCATGCACTGGTGCTTCTGCCTTCCAGGCTACCCTTACTAAATCCCTTCACGGCTCTCCTGTGCCCTGCAACTCTCCCACTCTGTGAGTCACCCACTATCACCCCAGAAATCTTCTAGGTACAACCACACTGATTTTTGCAGTGGTTCAGGTGAGGGAGGGTTGCAGGGTCAGGGCTGCTGCTTTCACCCGACGTCAAGGAAGAGATGAACATAAATATCTGTAGTAGCACCTGACTTTGTATAGCCCCACTTCATCTTTTTATTCTCATAATACCACAAAACCTTATGGAGGTGGTAATTCACAAAATTACCCCTGTGCTGCTCCACAGCTGGGCTACTGGTGCTGAGCTCAGCATGTTCCCAGGACAGGATTTTGGAAACCAAAGGTTGTGTGACATTCCAGTGACATAGAGACAAAATGCACCTCGTTTTTGAAAGCTCATCCCTGCACTGGCAAAGCTCTCTGCTCTGTTGAATAAATGTTTTTCTCATTTGGTACGGGTAGCCAAAAGCTGCAAATAACACTGAGCTCCAGACTTGATAAAGCAAGCTTCTTCCCACCCAGTCCTTTCATAGCCATGGGGAAGATCTGTTATTTTTCAGGCAAAATTATGCTTATTCCCTGCTTGGAAAAAGGTTTTGTATTTAGAAAGATATAAAGGGTTAAAAGGTTTTTATTCAAATCTATTCATGTGCTATAACTGGGCCATAACAGGAATACAGGAATGATCCACAACTTGGAATTGTAATCAGTGGTTGATGTCTCCTTCTCTGCATCATGTGTCCCTTGTACATTCAGAAATTTGGGTTCTCTGCAAAGATAAAATGAGAAATCACTTCTTCTCGATACAGAATGATGCAGTGACAACACAGGTGTGTAAATCCTGCAAGTCCTGTGTCAGTTGGCATCCATTTCCAGAGACAGCACCTGGTTCTGAGCTCTCCAGGCAAAGAATTCCAGTGGGCCTAAAACAAAATAAAAATAAATGCATCATTAGGTGTTCTGCTCAGTCAAATAAAGGGCTTCTGAGAAATTTCCATTTCATGTAATCACAGCATCGTTGATTTTGGAAAAAATCCCTGGAGATCACCTAGTCCAGCCCCACAGCTCATGCTGGGACTCACATGTATGTGGATATTTTGTGCTGCCATGAAGCCAAGATTCTTGAATTGCAAACCTGAATCACAGCAGCAGTATTTTATAGCAGGGTTAGGATAACCCCAGTTACACTGTGCTCAGTAACACTTGATTTCACAGGAAAGTGAAACACTTGTAAAATCCCAACCCTCCTTGTATTAACCAACAATTTTGTACACTTCATTTTGTCCAGAAATTTAAAATCAGGTCTGTCTTTGAAATATGTTTCGGTCTATCCAGCCATCCATGGCTTACTCTTCATCAAGGAGCAAGGTGACTTTGTTCTGTGTGCCTCATCCTCCTGGTTTAAGGCTCGTTGGTAATTGGATTTATTCTGTAACAAGTGAGGTCTTATTGCCTTACAACTGCATTCATTCCATGTCTTGGAGCGATGGTTCACGGATGGGTGAGGGGAGGATGGAAAAGGATGAAGGAGCTGCTGCCGTTTTCCAGCTCCTCTGGGCAGGTGAGAATTGCAGGTTCTGGGGCACAGGTTGGATCCTAAGTCCCAAAGAGCCTCTGCACAGGTGAACAGGGCCACCAAGGTCCTTGCCTTGGCCAAGAGTTTGGGTACAGTGGAACCAGGACCTTCTCCAGAACCACAGGTGATATTTGCTGTGAGAAACACGTTTCTACATCTTATGGAAGGGGACGGGGCTGTGCTCCCCAGCTGAACAGACTCGTTTCTTCAGTCAGCAAAACATCTCCAAGATCTTCCATTGAGGCCTCCTCTCCATAAACACATGGGGCAGGGGGAACCTTAGTGAGTGGGATAAAATCTTGCAACAAGTTTCCAAGTGATGTTTGCTGAGCTGTCTTTGCTCCCTGAGGTCTGCCAGGAGCATCCCAAACCCTGAACCTGCTGCAGCAGTTTCAAGAGGAGCATTCCAGAGAGAGATCCTGTGTGGGTTATTCCCACTGGCTTGTGATCAGCAGAACTATTTGAAGAATAAGGACATCTTATAATCACAGATTGTCTTGAGCTGGAAGAGTCCCTCAAGAATCATCGTGTCCAACTCCTGATGATCTCTCAGCTTTCTCTGACTGTCCTCTTTTTATGTCCCTTTGTAGTCCTATCAATTTTTTTTTTTTAAGTTGACATAATTCTGCTGAGAATGGTGTTTCAGAGAGATTTCCATTTTCAGACTTCACTGAGATTTTTCCTTTTGACCTGCCTATTGCACTGTACATGAATAGTCCAGTCTGACATCTCAGGAGGAACTCCTTGGCTGCTTTGGAAGCTCACAGTATTTTAGGTCAGATACATCTACTGTGCCTTGCAGGTGCCCCACAAGAAGCAGAACTCGGGTTTTAAAAGTAGCCTCATGGATCTCACCACCTTCAGAGGAGCTCCATATCCAACTGCTTGCAGCATTTTATGGGCCCTCTGTCTGAAATGTCTCTGCTTTATCATCTCTCAGTGATCTCTAGATAAAATACTGTAAAGGAAATCCTATTGTTTTTCCCCTAACAATGCGTCTGCTGCAGAGGGAACACATATCTAATCAAAACAATACTCATCTGCTCCTGTGGAGTGCCTTTTTTTTGTCACAGTTTTCCTGGATCTTTCCTCCTCACATTGCCAATGACTTCTGACAGCCAAGACCACCCAGGACAGGAATGAGTGTTTGAGAACTGTGTTTCTTTTTGATGAGTAGTTATATTTTAGTCACACAAGGAGCTTCCAGTAGAGTTTCTGGTGTTTTCTATTGCTTTGTGAGGTCGTGAGTTGCAGGGAACCACTCACTGCAGTCCTCTGCATCCTGCTTCTGCTCCACATTTGGGAAGCAGAAGCATTTCACATCCAGTGCTTCCCAGCCTAGAAGATCTCAGAAACACTGGCAGAAAATCTAAGCCCAAAGGGAATCCCAGCAGCTGCTCTACACAGCGGTCCATATTCAGGACTGTTCCAGCCCATGCCTTAATTCCTACTGGCCCATTTCCCAGTGTGATGGTCGTGTTCTTATGCACCAGTTTGGCTTCGATCCTGCTTGATGCTGGCACGAGCACAGACTAAACTGCTAATCCCCAGCGTGCCCACCCTGCTTGCACTGTCACTCTGCTTGCTCTCCATGGGCTCTGTGCTTGGCAAAAACCCTCCAAGTGGCCATTTCCACGGGGATCCACTAATGCATGTCCTTCCTGACGTGTTGGTTAACAGATCCCACCATTGAAGTGGTCAGTCCCATGCAGGACATAACTGTTGACGAAGATGGCCCGGCAGAGTTCATATGCCAGTATTCTAGGCCAGTGCACGCCATCTGGAAGAAAAATGATCAGGAAATACATGCAGATGGGCAGCGAGTGATTATCGATCAGGACTGGAATGTGAGCATGCTAAAAATTAACCCCACGGTCCCAGAAGACACTGGCATCTATTCTTGTGAAGCTGAAGGCACTAAAGTGATGGCTACACTTGATGTCCAAGGTGAGGTCTTCCAGCCACAGAGGAAGACTACCATGGGTTCCAAATAACAGAGGTAGAAAAATCATGGCAAGGCTTTGCAGTAAGGGACACATCAGATACCTGCTCTTGGTGTTCACTCTGGTACTGAAAAGGAGGATAAAAACAGCTGGGAGATAATGGGAATTGAATATGAAACGGCAGCATCAGCTTAGTTCTAATTAACACTCACTCATTACACCACTTAGCCATCCCACCTCTTCTGCCATGAGCTGGAATGTTGGTGTAATGAGATGTGTCCTGCTGAATTGTTTTAAAACCAAGGTGTAGTGTTGGTCCAAATGAATAACGTGAATATTTTTTTGCTGTTAAAGAACACTTTTTACAGTGTGACCTAAAACCAGTAAGTAATGGGTGGTGTGGAATTCCATTTTATTTTGCTGAGCTAAGGGAGCTTGGTAATTTACTTATTTCAAATAGTGATCCCTCCTCAGGTATTGCCTCCTCACTCAGCATCAGCATTTGTGGAGACCCTGAGAAACAGTATATACAAAAATTAACAAAAAGTTTGGATTTTACATGGAAATTTCTCATTTTTTCCTGCTGTATATGGAATTCCTGCGTTTGGTTATCAAGTGAATTAGTGTGATCAGCAAGAGCAGGTTCTGATTTCTGAATATTTGTGGCTATTCTGCCTTCTTGCTTAACTGGAGTTTCTAGTGCAGAACAACAGGGTGTTATTTATTATAATGTCCTCTACATTGAGAAGCACTTTCCATTTTAAGGATTTTAAAAGATTTTAATGAACTAAAATTACCCAACAGCATCCCAGAGGATGTAGGGTTAGCAGCTGGCTGCTTTCCATAATTAGGGAAAACAGCACTTCCAAAGTACACAGATAAACAATTTGGGTTGTTCTAACAAAATTTATACATTCTCCAAGAAGAGTCTGCAACCCCCTTACTATTCTCCATAAGTATGAATATTATAAAATGCAGATATTTTTATTTTAGTATCATAGAATCCCAGAATAGTTTGGGTTGGAAAAGACCTTAAAGGTTATGTAGTTCCCACCCCTTGCCATGGGCAGGGACAGCTTCTGCTATCCCAGGTTGCTACAAGCCCTGTCCAACCTGGCCTTGGACACTTCCAGGGATGGAGAGTCCACACACATCATCTTTGGGCACATCACAATTAGTAATAAGTTAATAAATAGCTTGTAACTTGTGCTTTTTGATATGTTTGTTCGTTTGTTTTTGCCATTAAATGAATTGCTCGGTTTGGAGGTTTTTTTATTTATTTTTACTAACTTTTATTTTTTTTTTTGCTGAGCACAGTTCCAGATGATCTGTAGAGATCTAAACAGGGATGTCTCGGGGTCTGGGTTTATAACACAAAGCATGCTGACTGTTTTATGGCATTTGTGTAACCTGTATTTACTGAAGCATGTGTCCCCACCCTTGTGCCTGTCACTTGTCCCTGTAGCAACATGAATTACATCCACATGCACCAACCCACCTTTAATTTGGTGTCAGGCTGATTGTTTCTGTCCAGGTGCCAACTGATGCATGACTCTGTGCATCAGTTGTGGGGATATCTGATGATATCTCCCCAGAGTGGGGAGATCTGTGCATGTTTCTGACCCCACAACTCACCACACAGCATGGGAAAATAAACCTGAATATCACAGAGTTTTTGTAATAATTCCGAAATTTACTATTCAAAGTAATCTTGATATAGATTTTGACTTTCTGTGTGTTTCCCAGAGGCAGAATTGTCCCAGATAATCATCACTATAGCTTTGCCAGCTGTAATACTCTCTTACATTTGCTTTGTGAGAAAAGTATTAAGATTTTATCACGAGCTGTCAGTGGATTCACATCTCCCCAGTCATGATGATAATTGTGCTGTCTGGGACATCTTTGGGAAATGATTCCTGTCACAGGACAAAAGGAATTTGGTTACACTTTGTCTTCCAGAGTATGCCGTCCTATCAACTATTGGCCCGATTCACACAAACGTGACCATTTTTTTCTTTATTTATAATAAAAAAGTCAGGTTTTTGGAGGAAATCTGGGTGAAATGCTGGAGGTTCAAGATGTTTCTCATTATTTTTAAACTGTCTTTAAATCTTTTTAATTATAATATGGTGTTAGAGTGCAGTTGAAACCAGTAGTTAAACTTAAAACACAGTTCATGGCATCTGCATTTTTTCCACCAGCTTTGCGGCAGTGGGAATCCTCCAGTGCTCCGAGGCTTGCTAGCATTCAGAGATACGTGGTCAGACAATTATTAATGTTTGCTGTCCTTCTTTTCTAGCTAAGAACAGCATTGTCCAAGGCTTGGAGAACGTGGAGGCCGTGGAAGGAGGGGAAGCCCTGTTCGAGTGTTATCTCTCCAAGCCCGAGACCTACAATTACAACTGGCTGATTGACGATGAACCTGTAAAAACCACAGAGAACACTGAGATGGTTTACTTTGAAAACGGGCTCAGGCATATCCTGCTGCTGAAGAATTTAACTCCTCAGGACAGTTGCAGGGTGACTTTCATGTGCAGCGATGCAGTGACCTCAGCCTTCCTCACAGTGAAAGGTAACTCGAGTGCTTGGGCAGGGGAATTTTCAATTTCTTCAATTTCTGGTTGGAGAGGGGAAAGAAACCAGGAAAATATGGTGAGTAGCAGCAAGGAAAAGTTGCATTTGTTGTTTGTCTCTTACCTAAATGTTCTTCCCACACAATGAATCATAGAATCAGTCGGGCTGGAAAAGATCTCTGAAACTGTCAGGTCCAACCTTTAACCCAACTCTGCCAAGCCCACCACTAACCCACAGAATCACAGAATGGTTTGCGTTGGAATGGACCTTAAAGATCATCCAGTTCCACCCCCTGCCATGGGCAGGGACACCTTCCACTGTCCCAGCTTGCTCCAAGCCCCAATGTCCAACCTGGCCTTGGGCACTGCCAGGGATCCAGGGGCAGCCACAGCTTCTCTGGGCACCCTGTGCCAGGGCCTGCCCACCCTCACAGGGAAGAATTTCTTCTCAATATCTCATGTAAAGCTACTCTCTATCCATTTCAATCCGTTCTCCCTTGTCCTATCACTCCATGTTCTTGCAAAAAGTTCCTCTCCATCTTTTTTTGGCTCCCTTCACATACTGGAAGGTGCAAATTAGATCATCCCAAAGCCTCTTGTTTTCCAGGCTGAAAAAATCCAATTCTCTGATCCCAAAGTGGATGATGCTTTACAATTTCCTTATTTTCTGGTTCTAAAGGATGTGACATGGCTTACAAGCAGCACCATTTGGCACCGAGTTAGCAGCAAATGACTGTGATTCTGATGCAGAATCAGCTGTGATTAGCTGTGATTCTGATGAGATTGGTTGTGTTTATAGGTGCTTCAGGGCTTCAGAGAGGAGGGTTTTATCAGCAACAATGTTATCTCTGTATCCTTTTAGTTCATGCTATTACTGGAACCCCTTTCTGTACAAGAAAGTAAAAGAGTACCAGAGCAGAGATCAGTGCCCAGTTACAGATTAGATGGGGCTTGGAGCAACCTGCTCTAGTGGAAGGAGTCCCTGCCCAAGGCAGGGGATGCAACAAGATGAGCTTTAAATTCCCTCCTGAACCAAACCATTCTGTGATCCTAAACCTTCTGTTCTGGCAATACGCATAAACCTTTTTGTGATGTCCTTGGTCTCCAAGGCCTGGCTGTTCAGAGCTTCTGCACAAATATTCACAAAATGTCTTGGTTGTTTCTCTAACTGAGGCCTCGATCGCTGATTTTAACCTACAGGATGGCGCCTGAAGTTCTTGCAGCCCCTCACAGATGTGGAAGTGTCTCTGGGGGAAAAAGCAACATTTAGCTGTGTCCTGAGTGAAGCTGTGCCAATTAATGAAGTGGCCTGGTACAGTAATGACATAGAGATCCAGTCGGGTGAGGACTGGGAGGTACAAGCAGATGGAAACAAATACAAACTCATTTTGAAAAAAGCCCAGCTGCATCATTCTGGAGAGGTGACCTTTGCTTCCAGGGAAGCCATTTCATCAGCCAAGCTTTCTGTGATAGGTAAGTGTGTGTTGTTCCAGCCCAGGGGCACCCAAAATCTCAAACTTTGGTATTGAGCCACAACACTGAATTTCTAAATCTTTTTGCCAATTCTTTCCACTTCACCTCAGACATCCCAAAATAGTGTTCTTAGGCTGAGAAGATACTACTGGCAGCTTGTTCTTAAATCAGAAATAATCGATCTCATGAGAAGAAAAATGTATCAGGCTGGTGATGGTAGAGATACTCCCCAACATTCTTTAGCTGCAGTCTTTTGTAAAATGCAATATAAACTCCAACAAAAATCAATTCTCTCAGAGTTCAACTTCACCCTTGGAAAAGGTGGGCACAGGAGAGAGCTGAGCTAGGGTCCATGTGCAAAAATTATCCAGGACAGAAGAGGAATCTTTGAAATCTGCTAATCAACACAGGTGCAGGGCAACCAGTTTCCCAGATTAATGAGTAGCACATTAAAATCTTCAAATGGGGAACACCCATGAGGCACACACCTCTTGCTTCAGAGACACGAGAGTTAGTAGCTCTTAGGGGGCTGAGGGGAAGATGATGATTCCCTCCTGGAACAGGTTGGACAATGACATGTCCGTGTCCATTTCAGCACCCAACTGGCTCCTTCCTGCAGGTCACCCAGCAGTGGTCACACAGCCCCATCCCAGCGATGCTTACGAGATAATTGAATGTGTTTTAGCTGTGAACTGTAGCTGAGATGTTCAAGAGTCACTGATGAATCACTTACTCTTTAAATGACTACAGGCAGTCTCTGTCTGATTTCTGAGGCTTAAGAGGTCTCTTAGAAATTCCAGTCATTTCCACCACAATTAAAAAAAAAAAGTTTGATGGATTCAAATCAGCTTTTTCTACTGTGGGGCATTTTTATTTAAGGAACTTAAAAATAAAAATGTAATACTCCTCCCGCTGACAGATTTTTCTGTGTGAAATTTAGCTGACAATAGAAAAAAGAAGCCTTTTTGTTATTTTTATGGTTTTCTGAATCAAAGAAATGGCTGTTGACCATATTTGCCTTTAGCTCATTGGATTGGTACATCATGGCAGGTCATTTACATGGTAAATGTCTTGAACTCAAGACTGAAATAATTACTACTGTCTTTAAGGACAAAGTGTAATGTAAGCAAGGAACATTTTCCAATGTACTGGGTGTAGGGGTTGGAATTAGATAATCTTCAAAATCCCAACCCAAACCATTCCATGATCACGGACATTAGGACAGCAGATCATTCCCATCACATATTTATTTGTTATTGCTTAATACTGCGGCATATACTGGAATTACAGAGAAATTTAGTGACTTTCTATTAAAATATCAGAGTTACTCTTTAGTCCAACACTAACTTTATTTCCATTAAGGCCAGACTTAAAATAAACCTAATCAAGGCTCAAATGTGCTTCAAATTTTCACCTAAATTCATTGTTAATATGGACTGTGTAGGGCTATCTTTATTTGTGGGACAAAAGCAATACATGACGTTAATTATGTGGGATGAGAGTTGGAAAATGAATGTCTGTGATTGGCAGTGACAGGGCAGACAAGGACAACTCAGCGGTGCACAGGTACTCATGGTCATGACTCTACAACGAATTTACAATGACTTTACACTCAACTTTACAACCACAGAAATATTCAGTCTGTCGCGCTCCTTCCCAACCGCTTGTAGAAGGCTCTTGGATGTTTTAGAGCAAAGTGTCACTGCTCATGTTGTACATCATGGGACCTCTGTTGTGCCCCCAGCCCTCCCTGAGCCACCCGAAGAACCAGAAGTTGTCAGTCAGAGCAGCCACTCTGTCACTCTGTCTTGGCGCAAGCCGCCGGGCGACGGTGGCCAGGACATCCTGGGCTACAAGGTGGAGAGGAAAATCCCAGGCGTGGGCTGGCAGTCCTGCAGCGAGGACCTTATCCAAAACACGGAGTTCACAGTGGATGGCCTGGCCCCGGGGGAACCCTACAGATTCCGCGTGTCGGCCGTAAATAAAGCTGGGGCCAGCGAGGCGATGCACTTCCCTCAGATGGTGCGGTTAGGTGAGGATGGACACAGGCCCCAGGCAGGGCTGCGAGATCCTGCAGACCCTACGTTTTGCATGGCATGCCTGCTTCACCCATTCCAGGCACCTTCCAGTGCAAAAGGTCTTTTGGTGCTTGGCTACCAACATGACAGAGGAGGAAGAGCTTGGGAAAAAAGTCATTCTGGGCTGCTGTGAACAAAACCTGCTGCATTTTTAGCACTCGGCACTGATTTTCTCCAGACTGCATCCAGCTGTCTCGCAGGGCTGTACTGCATCATCCATGTGCTGGCCCATCACCGTGGGTTTCTTGCATTGCATCCATGTGCTGGCCCTGTCACCATGGGTTTCTTGCATTGCATCCATGTGTTGGCCCTGTCACCATGGGTTTCTTGCATTGCATCCATGTGCTGGCCCATCACCTTGGGTTTCTTGCATTGCATCCATGTGCTGGCCCTGTCACCATGAGTGTCTTTTCTGATGGAGTTAGGATGGAATGAGTCAAAAGGGGCATGTTGGAATGTGTCTGGGGCAACCAAGACCATGACCGTTGATGGGCAGTGTTGTCTTCTTCACCCATCTTTCTCTTTTTTTATGTTTTTAATGCGTCTTTTTCAATAATCACACACAAAGAAAATTCTGGAGGACACAGTTCCTTTGCTGTCAGATGGTGAAAGTTTGGAAGCTACAGTGGGATGGGGATTCTCTCCCTCAATCTTTCTTTTCTTGCAACTCTTTCTGTGGTGTCACTCATCTAAATTCCTGAAAATGAGAATAATAATATAAAAATCCTCTTTTGCTTATGGTTCAAGCACATAATGAGGGTTTTTTTGCAAAAATAACTGCTGCCAATGCTGGACCCTGATGACTCTGCACAAACTAACTTTGTCCACAACAAACCCAAGGCATTTTGGGCAGCAATCCCCTCACCCTGGTGAAACGTGCAGAGGGGAGATCGCCCCGAGGGACATGCTGCTTTTGGGAATTCAGCGCTGTCTTTTACATCCCAGTCAACATCTCTGAGTTTAATGTGTTTTTCTTTGAGTATTGTGGTTGTACAAACAGCATTCCATTGGTAGGCCTCCTTCCAAAGTAAAGATGCAGAGAATTTTTTTAAATTATTTATACTTTTTGACAATTTTTACTCTTCCTAAGACATCATAAATATGTATCTATATAAATTTTTTTTAATTTCAAGGTGGAGATGAATGTCACTTTGAATAATCTCTTTTCATTCTATTTACTCTGTCTTTTTTGTCTCACATCACAACTCCTTCGCTTCCAAACATTTAAGATCTAGGAATCTGTAGAACTTTTCTAATTCTGGTGATGGGTAAATGAAGACCAGCATACAAACACAGAAATGTGAAAAATGCAACCACTTCTGCATGTATATGTTTAGATGGAGCTGGTTTAAGCACTGGGAGAGCTTGGAAAGTTGTTTTGATATTATCTTTGGAAGTGCACACTTTGGATGCTGCTAGTCTTTTCCTTTGGTTGTTTACAGCAGCTGAAAAATCTGTAAATGATGGATGGGTTGCTTGGATATTTTATAGAGTGATCTGGAGTGCCTTAAAGCCAGATGATGATATGTTCTTTCGGTCAATTCACTTTATTTTTGTAATTGCAGAGCCTGCAGTTACAGTCACCCAGCCCTTGGTGGGAGGATCTGTCTCAGAAGGTGGGGTGGCTCGCCTGGAGTGCACATTATCAGGTGAAACTGAGGAGAGAGTAACTTGGTTCAAGGGAAAAGAACAAATAAAAGCTGGAGGGAGATACGAGATCCTCTCTGATGGAACAAAGCAGATACTCATTATCCATGGATTTAAACCCGAGGATCAGGACAGCTACACCTGCATGGCTTCTCCAGGAGTCAAGTCTGTTGCCAGCCTGTGTCTTGAAGGTACAGAATGTGCATTGCTGGGATGTTAAATCAGTCTCATATGGACATCCAGGGGCATCTCCACAGCTTGGACTAGAATTAATTTTCTTTTACAGGCTATGATAACAATCCATAAGGAATTGTTATTTTCCTGTTTGCTATTGCCCAGCATGTTCCTGCATCCTGAATAGTTTTGAGTTGCTCAGTTAAGAGTTTCTGGAGCCAGATATTTAAAGTGTGACATTATTGTCTCTACATGAGTATTTGGTATGTTTTGAGATGCTTTAGGGTATTCTGTGGATGTCCCAGACAACCTGCAGCATCTCAAAAGGCACTTAGCACTACGTAGAAACCTGTGAATGTGTTCCAAACACCTTCAGACTCAGACACATCCAACCAGAGAGTTACGTCCATGTGAGATGGGAGCCTCAGCTCCCAGCACAGCCACTGGAGATCTGTTCACGGCAGACAGGGAAACTCTGTCTATCTGGGAGATAGGATGAGCCTGGAAAGCTTTCTAGGCTCCCCTGGCAGCCTTAACAACCAGTTCATCAACTGAAACATTGAAAAGGGCAGAAATCTGTTTATTGGGTTCAAGTGTTTAAGGAATAAAAAACCAAGTTGGTTGGTTATGTTTTAAGTGCATGCATAGAATCACAGGATTGCTGTGGTAAGACAGACCTTCTGGAGATGGTGTGGTCCATCTTTCTCCTCAAAGCATGGTCAGCTAGGAGAAGCTCCCCAGGACCTGATTCAGTTACATCCACTTCTCAGAGAGGGTGTGAAGTCTCCTTCTCTGGAGATATTCAAAATCCATCTGTCACTCCTAATGTGATCTAGGAGACTGTGCTTGACCAGGGAGGTTGGACTAGAAGGTATCCAGTGGTCCCTTCCAACCTTCCCCATTCTGTGATTCTGTAAATTCCCATTTTTGTTCTCAATACAATGTCAGTTAAATGGCACTGACGCTCTCCTGTAGAGCATTTCCATGTGCTTTCTCAAAACTCACAGATATTTAACTTCTCATCCATTTAATTCCCCACAGTTCCCACAGTGTCAATGCTGAAGGAGATTGCCAGGGAAGCTCCACCTGCCAGCCAGCCTGAAGAAATGGTGGATGGACATGTCCAGCCCAGCCTGCCCCCTGAGGCTGCCCAGGAGGGAGATCTTCACCTCCTGTGGGAAGCCCTGGCCAAGAAACGCCGGATGAGCCGGGAGCCCACCTTGGATTCCATCAGCGAGGTCCCTGAGGAAGATGAGAAGCTTCAGAAGCTGAGGAAGGAGGAAGCGGAGATGTCTCACTACTACTCGGAGGAGTACTCCACATGTGACGAGCTGGCCAGGACAGGAGAGGCAGATCTCTCTTTCACAAGCTCCGATGATGAGTCTAGAGCTGGGACTCCTTCCCTGGTGAACTACCTCAAGAAAGCTGGGAAGAAGAGCATCAGCGTTACCAGCAAGGTTCAGTCCACCTCCACAGCAAAATTATGGAAACAGTGGGAGACATCCACTGTGGAGACCACTGTGGCCACCACAGCTGCTCAGCCAGCTGAACCAGAGCTGCCAGATTTAGATGATCCCTCCATGAACAAGGCGGCCGTGAAGATCCAAGCTGCATTCAAAGGCTACAAAGTCAGGAAAGAAATCAAGCAACAAGAGTGCCCAACATTTACAGAGACCTTCAAAGACTTCTCCGGAGAGCCTGGGAGCACCCTGCACCTGGAGTGTGTGGCCCACAGCAAAACCGACATGAACGTCCGGTGGCTGAAAGATGGGAAGGAGCTTTCGGATGGTCGTTACTACCACATAGACAACTACAGCGACGGCACCTGCTCCTTGATCATCGCCGGCCTGGACAGGAAGGATGCTGGTAAATACACCTGTGAGGCATCCAACAAGTTCGGCAAGGTCTCACACAGTGCTAAGGTGATGGTTGGCGCTCAGGAAGCTCAAGCTGTCCCTAAGGAGAAGCAGAGTAAGCAGAGCACCGACAGTGAGACAGAGAGCTCGTCTGGCAGCGAGCTGGATGATGCTTTCCGAAAAGCAGGAAGGAGGCTCCACAGACTCTTCAGGGCCAAGATCTCCACAGAGATCTCTGACGTGGAGGAAGAGCTCTTTGTCAGTGCAGATGAAGGGGACTTAGACGTGGTTGACCACCAGACATACCGTGAGGACGACCAATACATCTACATCAAGTTTGAAGTCATGTCTGAGGCCAAAACGGCTGCCACGCGGTTCAGAGAGATGTTTGGTGCTCTGGGAATTCCCGTGGAGATCGACATCTTGGAGCAAGGCCCGAAAAAAATCGAATTGCGCATTGGGAAGGCGTCACCTCCCGCTCTTGGGAAGTTTGCACCTCCAGTAGCAAGACCTCCACCACCTTTGCTGACTTCTGATACAGGTAGGGGAAGCAAACCTTGTTTGTTCCTTGGAAAAGAGAGTTAGAACAGGTCACAATATTGTTTTTTCAGTCTCAAGTAACCTAAAGTCAGGTCTTTTTCCATTTGGAGCGGATATTTTTCTGAAAATGTTTCACTTCTCCAAAAAGTCAGCGATTTTTTTATTCTTTTTCATTTTGAGGAAGAGGAGGGATGTTGGGGCTGAAGGAGGGGGTTGCAATGCATTGACTTATCCACAAAGCCCCTTTTTGTGCTAGTAATGTCACCTACCACAACATGATCATAAATACTAAAGATATTATACTTAAATGAGTTATGTAGGGTTTAAAATGGTTCTAAGGGATACAAGATATTTTGGCAAGGAAAGGAGCAGGGAATATGTGTAGTTGGCAGCTGTGGTATTGCTGCACTGATGGAATATCTTCAAGGTGTTTGTCAGGGAGTTTCTTGATCCTTTTCTAGGGAAAAGATATTACTCTGCAATTAAAAAAACTGGAAACCAGAAGTCTGGGCAGCAGGAGCCTAAAATATATCTTTTGATAAAACCAAACTTTTCTTTCTTCTCTCCAACCACCCCAACTTCAGCCCCCATGTTCATGACTGAGCTCCAAAACCAGGAGGTCCAGGATGGGTACCCAGTGAGCTTTGACTGCATCGTCATCGGCAAACCCCTGCCCACGGTGCGCTGGTTCAAGGACGGCAAAGCTATCGAAGAAAACGATCACTACATGATCAATGAGGACCAGGAAGGGTGTCACCAGCTGATCATCACCGCCGTGGTGCCCACGGACATGGGTGTCTACCGGTGCCTTGCTGAGAACAACATGGGGGTGGCTTCAACCAAGGCTGAGCTTCGTGTGGACCGTAAGTCTCAAAATCACTGCAGAAAAACCAAGGAAAGGAGTTATGCTGAGACCTGGTTAATTTTTTTTTCCTAAGGAAAGCACCATTTACGTTTAAAGAAAAATGTGTTGGCCCCAAGATTCTCACTTGCAAACCTCTGGGGTTCAGCTGGGCTTTGCTAACTCCAAGGTGAGGTTCAGAGCAAAGCTTTTCAGGTGAACAGAGGTGTTTTCCATCATCCAGGGATGTGTGGGATCCTGCTGCAGTACAATATAAAATCCACCTGTCAGTCACTCAAATTAGTAAGGGAACTAGAATCAGTAAGAATTTTTGAAACTAAAAATAGTTTCAAAGTTCAGATTATTCAAAACATGTCCTCCTCCATTTAACAGTGACCAGCACGGACTACGAGACAGCAGCTGATGCCACAGAGACATCATCTTACTACAGTGCCAAGGAATATATTTCAAGGTAAAATCTGGAACTCTGGCTCTAACCTCTGGCTTAGTGAGATCAATCTGTGTATTTATTATTATCTTTGTATTGTCACGCCTCGGTTTGCTATGTCAAGCAGAGCCAGGTTAATGCTATAAAGGAGCATCCAGCTCAGCTGAGATGTAATAACTCAGCTGCACATTTATCACAAGCAGAATTGCTCTGGAGCCTTCAGGCAAGCCTGGGTATTTCCTCATGGAATCCCTCTGTTACTTTCAATGTCAGATGGTGCTGAATCTGTTCTCAGGATGACAAAACCTGCCGACTGAATTAACCTAAAATAGGTCATTCTGATTCCTAACTCTTACCTGGCGTCCTTATTTTCTTCTTTCTAATTCTAATTGCTGCTTAGCCGAGAGCAGGAGGAATCCATGACTGAGNCATAAAGGAGCATCCAGCCCAGCTGAGATGCAATAACTGCAACAGCTGCACATTTATCAGGGGCAGAATTGCTCTGGAGCCTTCAAGCAAGCCTGGGTATTTCCTCATGGAATCCCTCTGTTACTTTCAATGTCAGATGATGCTGAATCTGTTCTCAGGATGACAAAACCTGCAGACTGAATTAACCTAAAATAGGTCATTCTGATTCCTAACTCTTACCTGGCGTCCTTATTTTCTTCTTTCTAATTCTAATTGCTGCTTAGCCGAGAGCAGGAGGAATCCATGACTGAGGAGGAGCAGTTGCCCCAGATCTTCGATGAGCTTCATGATATTCACGTGGCACCTGGAGCATCGCTGGCTAAATTTCACCTGAAGGTGAAAGGTGAGTGGATACCACGTTATTGTCAGATTTACAGGTCTGGTATCAGGTTGAAGTCCTGGACGAGGTTTTCCAAGGAGCTCTTCTGCTGCTGTGACTTCAGTCTGAGCACCTTGCACCACATTTGCACAAACCAGCAGGGGTTGTGTTCATGCTGCTGAGCAGGGACTTTTGGCACAGACTCAGGCAGATTAAGTGCCTCATTTTATGTCCATGTATCCAGGCACAATGACAAGCATGTGCCTTTGAAAACTCAGTTATGGATTTCTCTGAGCACAGGAGCAATAAGGAAAAATAATATTAATATTGACATCATTATTATCATTATCACTATTAATAACTGTCATTATATATTACATATATTTATATAACATAAACAATTATATCTAGTATAATATATTAATAATATATAATATCCATATAATATAACGCTATTAATAAAAATAAAGTGAGTCTCCTTCATTCTCTTCACTAAATGAAACACTAGTGGACTTGCCTTCTTCCATTAGACAGTGGCTCCTACAACCTAAAAACTGCAAAAGCATCCCTCTGGTGTTCATTCTGGTAGAGAGAGGTAGGGATTTTCCTTTTTTCTCCTTGCTGTCTATAAAAATTATGAGAATTGATTGGGCATCAACTTTTCTCCTTGTGGACCTTTCAAATCAGACCTAAGTGTTGATTTTTCAAACTCCAAGGCTTTTGCATATGCAGATAATACAGGGAGTGCCAGAAGCTGAGGGGCAGGAAAGAATTTTAACAGATAAATTGAATTTAATGCACTTTTAGGCATTCCTAACTGGTTAAACCCTTGAAAGAGCAGCCCTGGGCAGAGCTGGAGATTCCTTCCCTCTGGCTCCAGAGATCTGGCAGTCTGGAGATGCTCCCAAATCAGTGTTGCCAATGAATTTCGCTCTCTGTGCTGTACCTGCTCCTCACAGGGTACCCTCAGCCTCGCCTCTATTGGTTCAAAAACGGGCAGCCCCTGAAGGCCTCGGATCGTATCCTGAAAACTGACAGGCAGGAATTCCACTCCCTCGAAATCCGCGATGTCACCAAGGCAGACGCCGGCCAGTACCTGATATTTGTCATCAACTCTGCTGGCTCTGCATATTCCTCAGCCAGGCTGGTAGTCAAAGGTGGGTATTGCTCTCTTTTGGACTATTCCAGTGGCTCTTACCCTTTTGTACAGTTATTTTTTACTGAGGAAACCTCCCAAGGTAACTCAAGTGAGATGGGTAAGTCTGTAGGTAAAAGATGATGTCCTTTACTCTTGATTCACCTATAAATTTACTCTTTAAGATGATGTCACTGCTCTGTGGTCTGACTGTTGTCTCATAAACATGTATTTTATTCCTGCCCATCCTCATTAACTTTAAAAGTTCATTTTATTAAAACTTAGGGACTGCTGCAAATCTTACCAGTATTTCTGTGTGTTATCTCCACTGGAGTCACTTTGGGGGCTTTTTTCTGAAACTCATGGATTGGAGATTATTTGTATTTGTCATGTTGTTTTTTTCTCTTTGTGTTCCAGATCCTTATGAGAAAGAAGAACCATCCAAAACAGGTGAGAGAAGCCACAGCAGGTGAGAACAGAACCCCCAGGAATTTTGCAGTCTAAACTCACTGTGCTTCATCAATAATATCATTTCCAGATTCCTATGAGCAGCTGATACCACCAAGGTTCCTTGAAAGATTTACGAATAAGAAGGTGAAAAAGGGTGCAAGCATAACATTATCTGTGAAAGTGGAAGGTAAGTGGGTGGAAACCTCATCTCTCTGAAAAACACTTGAAATGGGTAACTTCACAACACATTCTTCTCTCTCTGCCCCAAGTCATTGTATCCTCATTTCCTGTATCTGAACTCTGGGATTCTACTCCCGACTTACATTTCTTACTAAGACACTTCACAGTAAAGCATCTTATTCATCTTCACGTTCATTTTTCTGTGTGTAATAAATTTCTCCATTTTTCCGTTGTATGATGTATGTTGACCATTAGTTGTATGATGATTGAAAATTTTGGCTTTACAAAAAGATTTAATGTCCTTATGAGTGTGCTGTAAAATTTTTTAGGCTTCTTTATTGCGTATTATGCCTGTTATTATTAGGAAAGTATCATGAAATGGATCAAAACAGCATTTTTTCACAGCAAGGCTTGTATTTTTAAGGAAGGGAACACAAATAGGAAGATTAAAGCTTATTGCACCGATTTCCCTTTAGGACACCCACCACCAACTATCACCTGGATGAAAGAACAGTCTCGGGAAGACATCCTGTGGATCAAACCAGACACTCCTGGGTATAAACTCGCCAGTTCCAACATGCACCACAGCCTGATCCTGCTGGATGTCAAGAAGAAGTTCAGTGGAGTTTACACGTGCATTGCCACCAACAAGGCTGGCCAGTCCATCTGCACCGCCAACCTGGAAGTTGCTGATGGTAAATCTTTGCTACAACTCAAACTCTTCCTCTATATTTTCATTTTACGCAGTGCCTAAGAGAAAAAAGAAGTGCGATTGTTGAGAAATTATCCAATCACACCCCAAAGAAAAAGCGTTTTCTCGAGAGGAGCCTTGTCTTGCAAATGGTTAAACTCTTTTCTTCTGTAATATTTTCGATTTCTGACTCTAAAGAAATAACAGCAGCATCTTTTTCGTATAAACAGAAGGCAAGTCTAAGGAACAACCAAATTAAGCAAAAATTTCTTAAAATGAAAGAAACGCAATGTAAAGTAAAAATTCACCTTTTGAAAAAGCTTGAGGGCTTCACTCTGCTGAGGTATTTTGGATTGTATGAGAGTTATTTGATTTTTGTAGCGCTTTCTGGGGCCTCTTTCAACACAATAAGATGGGGGAAAAACAAATATATAGTGGGAGGAGGGGCAGGGCTGTGAAGGATTCCATTTTTCTGCCTTGCATCCCACACTTTTACTGTACGCAGAGCTGCAGGAGCATAACTTGAGCAGTGTGGAGAAATGGGGCAATTATACATTTCCATGAGCAGGGAGAGGAGGAAACTATGGGCATCACAGGACTGGGAATCTCTGTCCCAGGTCAGGAGCTGCTGCAGTGCTCCCAGTAATCCATGTCTAGAAAATGTGCCTGCGCTAAATACATAAAAAAGGACATTCTGTGCTTCCTGTCCTCTAACAAAAAACCCCAATCTTGCAGTGAAAGAGGCTGAAGTGCTGACCCAGGAGCGTGTGATGGTGTCAGAAGCCATCATGACCACGCTGGGGTAAGTGACTGGATGTGTGGGAGAAGGGGGAAAGTGCTCCTTGTTTAGCTCTCCTTACACTCATTTTATTGTGACTTTTAACTCCGCTTTATTTTCTTTTTCAGAACTATTCAGTCCTCTGAAGGTAAGAGAAGCTATTTTCTCTCTCCTCTGTCCTTCATATCAACAGCTGAGATTGTCAATGTATTTCATGTATCCACTTGTTTTTGTCCAGTTTTCTTGATGCTGAAATGTTGGGACCTTTCAGGACTGCTCTCTGTTCGAGGGTGAATTATTTGGATGAACTGAGAGCAAGCACATTTTTGAAAACAGGAGAAGGGAAGAAAATTAAACCTTACTTCAAGAGAAGCTTTTATGACTCAAAAAGGGATGAATTTCCAATGACACTGCTTAGCTTAATAACAAATTCTCTCTTTTCCAGGAGACCTTGAAGCTGGCAGAGAAGGTGTGCCCAAAAGCCCTATTTCTTTAGCTGATGTTGGCTCAGAAGAGTTCTTCCAGAAACTCACCTCACGTATCTCAGAAATGGTATCTGCAAAAATAACTCAGGGTAAGAAACCTGAAAAATGCATTTTAATTAATGTAGGAAAAAAGAAGCCAAATCACTTTTTTTTAGGTCTTATTTAATTATAAGTTAAATTTATGCAGCGAATTTTGAGACAGTTATTCTATGTAAGCAAATGAACATTTGTCAGTGCTTAGGGGTAAGAAATTTTAGTGGGAGTCCAACCAAACTGCATATCTTAGTTTACAGTTTTGAACTAGGAAAAAAGTTATTACAATAAATTGTAAAAATAGAAGTGTATTTTGCATATCTTAGGTATTTAGAGTTCCCCAGATATTCATCACTCCTAAATCAGAAAGCAATCCTGTTTTCAAGATTTCCCACATCTTCGAGTTTTAGCTCACAGTGGAATTTTAAAATCAAATTAAGTCTGAAAACTCTATGCAGAGCTGTGCAGTACTCCAATGATTTGTTGAATTAAATGAAAAATCCTGGTTTGTGTCTGCTCCGATTATTTTGTAGAAAAGTTTTGACTTGAAGCAAAAATAGAGGCATTATCTCTCCAACAAATATTCTTGCAGTGCAGTGGCAACATCATGTACTAAAACATCCAGATTACGCATTTAATGCTACTTATCAATAGGAAATCATGCTAAATACTACTGCAAATGCTTTTCCTAAGAAGAAGCAAAATTATTGTAGGTTGGGTTCGTGTTTAAAGTGGAGATCCTTATTTCCCACTTTGCTGTTGCTCTGCTTTTCAGCTAAACTTCGAGTACCGGGTGCAGAAAGTGATGATGAATCAAGAACCCCCTCTGCATCTCCTCGCCATGGACGATCCAGACCTTCATCCATTGCTCAGGAATCCTCCTCTGAATCTGAAGATGGGGATTCCAGGGGAGAGGTACGATATCTTTATGGACGAGTTGGACACAAGGAGAAAATCACACTTAGAATGACCAACCTACTGTAGTTTAGGGATCTCCACCCCCTTTAGTGATGCAATTAAATTTTATAGGTGTCTTTAGCACCTAAATTTTGTGTCTGTGACACAGAGTGTGGAGAATCAAATTCTAATGCTCACCCTGTGATCCTGAACAAGTTGTTCAAGTCAACATGGTCAAAACACAGCCATGACTTGGCACCTCTTGCTTGCAGGACTGAGCTTCAGAAAGTCAGATCTTGATTTTCTGTGGCCTTGGATAGAGTTGGCCAGAGGAATCTCGTTAGGGATCTTGTTCTTCACGAGGGGATCGAAGAGCACAAAGTGACTGTGGTTTTGTGCCTGCAGATCTTTGACGTCTACATGGTCACTGCTGACTACGTGCCCGCGGCACCGGACAAGGAGACCATCACCCTCAAGGAAGGACAATATGTGGAAGTCCTGGATTCAGCTCATCCTCTCAAATGGCTGGTCAGGACTAAACCCACGAAATCGAGTCCCTCTCGACAGGGTTGGGTGTCTCCAGCTTATCTGGACAAGAAATTAAAGGTGACTGGTCATGTGTGGTTGTTTCTCATTTAAAATTACTCGTTCCTGTTGCAATTTAGAGGCATCCCTTTTGCAAGGAGTGATGGATGAGGAGGTTGTTGAGGGGGTCTGAACATGGTCAGACTTTTTTATGTTCTGATTAGATAATATTTCTGGTCTGTGCTGGGGTTTCTGGGTTGGAAGGACCTAAAAACTCTCCAGCACAAAAGAAATTTCTCACTGGTTTAGTAACTGTTGAACTAAAACAGGATTGTGAGCACACAAGGGATATTCCTCAGTATGAATCGATAAAAGCATTGTACACTTCCAGGAATTATTTAAATTTCTTTTCCTAATATTGTAGTTGTCACCAGAGTGGGGAGCAACAGAAATTCCAGAGTTTCCTGGAGAGTTTGTTTCTGAAGATGAATACAAGAGGAAGCTAAGGTGAGCTCGTGTCATTTGCCATTTGCACCTTTGAGTCTTCCTGACTTTTGAATCACTTGTATTTTGTGATTGATCTCAGTGTAGGAAAATTCCAGGCAACTGAGACCAGAGAATCCTAAAATTGTTTGGGTTGGAAGGGATCTTAAATATCATCTAGAGTCCCGTGGGCAGGGATGCCTTCCACTGGACACTTCCTTCCATCAATCCATCCATCCATCCATCCATCCATCCATCCATCCATCCATCCATCCATCCATCCATCCATCCCCAGAAGGGATATTTCAACACACCCCAGGAGTCTACTTTAAATCTCTACTTTACAGCCTAAAAGCCTCTCAAGGACAACTATGATGATTTTTCTGTGATTTCTTCCTGCCTCTCTGTCTCCCCTCCAGTGTTCTCATTCAGGAGCTGTTGGTCTCAGAGGAGGATTACATTCAAGATTTACAGTTCCTCCAGACTCATCACCTCAGGTACACTGAGACCTGTTCCAGTGTCCCAGGAGCTGTTGCCAGTCAGAAATCCACCATCTTCAGGAATATTGATGACATTGGTCGCTTCCATTCCAGGTGGGCATTCCCCAGTGCCATCACTGGAGACCAAAGAGCAGCTGACATATAAGAGCCACATTATTATTGTTATTATTCTCTATTACTCTGAATACCGTTAATATTATTATTACTAATATTATTGATGCAAAGCAATGGCAGTGCTGAGGTGCAAGGGAATTGATGCTCCTTTCAGGAGGATAAATGATGGCATGGCTTAAATCATAGCCCAGGGTTAGGACTTCCATAATCCCCTTCAGAACTTCAAGGCTTCCTGTTTCCATCTTATTTCTTACCCTTTTAAGTGAACTTAACTGAGAAACACTGAATTATGTTAAAAAGGCAGCAAGATCTTACAACCACTTCAGTGGTGTCTATGATTCATAGAGATATTCATTCACATAAAACTGATGTCAGCATCCAGGAATTTCAGGACACCTTCCACTATCCCAGGGTGATCCAAACCTCCTTTCCAACCTGGCTTTGGACGTCCCAGGGATCCAGGGGCAGCCCCAGCTTCTCTGGGCACCCTGTGCCAGGGCCTCCCCACCCTCACAGGGGAGAATTTCTTCCTAATATCCCATCTAACCCTGCCCTCTGTAAGTTTGAAGCCATTCCCTGTGTCCTGTCCCTCCAGGAGCTTGTCCAAAGTCCCTACACACGCATCCCAGCTAAGAGGGATGGCATTGTGAAGAGGCACTGACAAGTTTAATGCCAATGTAGCAGCACCCCTCAGCTCTGCCCCCATCATTTCCTTTAGCCTGTGTAAATCTGACATCTCCTGATTCAAAGTTGGGCTGTGTTTCAGCCTCATTCCAGCCCCTCCTCCTCAGATGTCCTTTTCTCCTGTCCCCACAGCGTCTTCCTGCGGAGCTTGCAGAGCTGTGACACTGATGATGACGTGGCCATGTGCTTCATCAAGCACGAGGCAGAGTTTAATAAATACATCCAGTACCTGGTGGGAAGGGTCCAGGCTGAGTCGATTGTGGTCAGCAAAGCTGTCCAGGATTTCTACAAGGTAAGGCAGGAGCCAAAGCACCCGTGGAAAATTTGTCCCATAACCCACTGCATCAGGAAATGTAGTTATTAAACATAAATGTGATCCTCAAAAGGATTTTTAACATATTTTGCTAAAAATAGTATTTTTTAGTTCACTTTCTAGCTTTTTCTGGTAAGTACAGCCAATATGGGAATGTATTTACATATGCTTATGCAATTACTAATATTATAAAGATTATACAGATATGAATGTGGCTGTGTTTATATAATTGTAATTAAGGGATGTTTTAAGGGTCACCACATTATAAGACCAAGAGAATTTCCATAAATCATAAATATTGATAAGAAAATCTTGTTTCTCTGCTCCAGCTACTCAGGATTTTTTCTATTGCTCTTTATAACAACCCTTCCTTGTTATCCCATGTATTTTTTCAGAGATACACAGACGAATTTGTAAGTAATGAAGATCCCTCACAGCCACTTATCCCACCACTGCAGCACTACCTGGAAAAACCCATAAACAGGATCCAGCAGTACCAGACAATAATCAAGGTATTACAGGTTTATGTTCTGCTCTGCACAGCTTGTGTAGAATAAGAATTTTTTTTTTATTATTTCCTATTGGCTTCCTTCTGATGCAACTACAGCTGAAAACTGCTAGAGTAAATAAGAGACTGATCATCACCAGTGGTGTTGTTCTTTAAATAGTTTTGTGAATGTAAATTCAGGTAAAATTTCACAATCTCCAACCCCATAAAGTTCAGTGAGCTTTATCTTTAAAGATATGTATAAAAATATATGAAATATATTAAATATATGTATGATATAATATATGAATACATGGATGACAGGGATGAATTTCCTTCAAACACAGCAACATCTATGTTTCAAAAATAAGCAGTTTCACATGTCTAAGATATTGACTTGCCACTTCCTTTCCATATCTTTTATACTGACTTTATAGTAAGATGAAATTCTTGTTTTCTGAAAAGATTTTCCCCATTCTACCACCCTGAAATATTTTGTCTTTCAGGCTTTCATCTGTCCTGCTGTCTTAGACCATAAGCAAACATTCCAGAGTAGCATTTTAAACAGTATTTTCATGGGAAATAGCCGTGGGATATCCAGGAAGAAAACAATCATGCCAAAATACTTCTGTATTCTAGTGTTGTATAAATGAGCAGTTTGAACAGTCTACAGAACTTTCTACTTTTGAACACAATTTTGCACACAAACACCAACATTTTTAAGGGTCTCTTGAAGGAGCAAAGGCATTTTCCATGCCTTCATTGCTGAAAGAGAGGAACAAATGGGAGAAGAGCAGGGAGAATGCCATTTCACTTTTTTTCCAACCCCTGTTTTTGTTAATCTAATATTGACTCAGTTCAGCACAGCCACATGAATTCCTTGTCCTCTGGTATTGTGAGGGTAAGCAGAAGAGAAATGCAATTAGGATGCATTTGGGATCACTTTGGAGATTTTGGTTTTCCATCACTTTGCTTGTTTGAACTTTATTTTTGTTTAGTGTCAACTGATGTAAGAAAAGCCAGACTGGTTAGTCTTTAAGGCTGCAGAATAGGTAGGGGAGAAAGACTTTGTGGCAGTTTGTGGTGAAAAAAATGGAATAAAAGTTGCCCAGATGACAGAGCCAGAGCAGATATTGAGAAACTCTTTGGCACTGAACAAACTGCTTTTTTTCTCTCTCACTGTCCACTAATATTTTCTTCATT
The DNA here is from genome assembly GCA_013396875.1 of Vireo altiloquus. Classification (NCBI taxonomy): domain Eukaryota; kingdom Metazoa; phylum Chordata; class Aves; order Passeriformes; family Vireonidae; genus Vireo; species Vireo altiloquus. Next base: position 48,698 of record VZRF01008736.1, read on the forward strand.
CACCTACAGGAATTAATCCGAAACAAAGCCAGAAATAGCCAAAACTGCACTTTGCTGGAGCAGGCCTATGCCATTGTGTCTGCCCTCACCCGAAGAGCAGAGAACAACCTCCACGTCTCACTCATTGAGAATTACCCAGGGACCTTGGAAAGCCTCGGGGAGCCCATCCGGCAGGTAACTGGAATTTTCCAGGCAGTACCATGTGTGCCTTCACTGGTTTCTCAGGAGCCTTAATTTCTACAAGAAGCTCCTTTAGAAATGACATCTAAAAGGGAGTATTTGCTTATTCCACTTCTTGCTGTCCAGAAATGGATGTTCTGGCTCCACTAAGGTTTGAAACACCAGAGCATGGACACTTATGGAATAATTCACACTTAATGCAGTTACTTGTCTTTGTGACCTGCTCATCAAACAGGAATAAATTTTTTCTGGGCCCTCACATGATTTAAAAAGGTTTTAACTCCTCCTCTTTTATTATTGGATAGCAACACAGGGCAGCTCCTGAAATTACTGACATCAACAGACCCATGTGCTCCCCCAGGTTTATCCCATGAACCAGGAGTGTGGTTTTTGAGATGACCCAGCTATTAAGACACTTTAGTCTAAGATTTCCAACACCCTCACTCAAATTCCTGTGTCTTTGTAGACTTCCAGTGTTATGCCAGGCAAGTCATTAATTGTGCCTGTTTGTATCCAATGTTTTCCATGGAAAGCACAGTGTATTGCTGAGTGGAGTTGTAAGGCTCAATTACAGTGATGTTGTTGTGGGCATTCATCTCTCCACATCCAGGCATCAAAAAAAGTGTCAATCACACCCTTCGAGTGTTTACTTCTCCCTAGAGATGCCAGGGGCAACCCATGTCACTAATTGAGCTGTCTGTGTCTGAAGCTATGTGACATGAATGTCCTGCTCTGGTGAAGGTGACCAAATCATCATATAAAGTATCTGTATAACACACAAAATACGATTTTCCTTTAATATTTCCAAGACCATTTCTATCTGAAAAGGGCTCTCTATTTTTCTGGCAACAAATAATGCCATTTAAAGGACGATGTAATGACAACCACAGCCCGTGACTGATGAGTCATCTTCAGCATTAGAAACCATCTGCTGTGCTCTAATAAACCAGAGGTACACCAGGGGATGATGCTACAGGAAACATTTGTTATCTGGGTACTGAAAAATGATGGTGAGACACAACTGTGGTAATCACTCCAGATGTATCACTCTGTGCTCTTCTTTTTCCTATCAGGGCCACTTCATTGTGTGGGAAGGAGCTCCAGGAGCTAGAATGGCGTGGAAAGGACACAAAAGACATGTTTTCCTCTTCAAAAATTATATTGTGATCTGCAAACCGAAGCGAGACACAAAGACAGACACCTACAGCTACATCTTCAAGAACATCATGAAGGTCTGATCACTTTATCCTCACATAAAGCACTTCTCTGTCAATTAGAACTTCACTTTTATATCCGGCTTGGAAATTCCTCTAATCCTTCTGAGCTGTTCCTTTGCTTCAAAAACTCTTTGAAGCACAAGCAGAATCTACATTTATCCCAAAGTATCTTTGTTAAACATGTCAGAAAACATCAGGGTGGACTTTTTCATGCAGCAAGGAGATGGCAAGTACAAACATATCTCTGTTACCTCATTTAATTAACAGCATAAACACATTATACTGATGTGGATTTTGCTGGTTACAATATTTCCTTGCATTTGTAAATCTCTGGTTTTGGCAGTCTGTAATATTGGGAGTAAATTGGAAGGAATCTTACCTGCTAAATTCCATCGGGTTCTCTCTGCTGGTTATGTCCTTTCCAGACACCAATTCCTGTTTAGAAATGCAAAAATTCAGAGGATTTGACCAACTCATCTTAAACATTCAAGGTTAAAACTGCCAGAAACCAAGGAAAGAGTTTTTACAAGGCAGGACATGCCCAACTCCAATAAAAACCAGCCAAGTAACCAAAGAACCCATGGAGTTCTTGACCAAACCTAGCCAGGCCCTTCTGAAAGTTCTTATCTCTGTCCTCATTGATATTCATAGGCTGATTTTACTTCCCAAGAAAAGTAAAAAGGAAACATTTCCATGTTTTGTCCAGAGAGTGCCTGTTCTCTATTTTTTTTCCATGTTGCCCCTAATTGTGCTGTTCCTGGGCCCAATACTATAGGGTGCCTTGTGTTCCACTCTTGGGATAACTTTCAGTGCTGGACATTATTTTCCTTAAAAAATTAATTCCTGGAAAATGTCAGTTTGGTAACCAGAAAGCCAAATATAGCAGGGAAAATAACTCTTAAAGCAGCTCTGATTGCCCTTCAGCCAAAGCCACGTTGAGTCGCTCATCGAAGACAAATCTCTGAAGGAAGTGAAAATTGCCCCTTTTTGCTGTTGGGAATCCCTAAAAACGCAGGATTTGTGGTGACTTTCTTGCCTTTGTGTCACTCAGCTGAACAACATAGATGTGAACGACCTGGTGGAAGGGGATGACCGAGCCTTTGAGATCTGGCACGAGCGGGAGGACCTGGTCCGCAAGTACCTGCTGCAGGCGCGAACCGTCAACATCAAGAACTCCTGGGTGAAGGAGATCCTGGGCATCCAGCAGCGGATCAGCGAGCCCATCTGGAGTAAGTGTGGCATGAGACAGCCCAAACCTCCTGGTTTTTTTTTTCTTGGATGGTCTCTTTGATTCAGGAAATTAGAAAAGAGGGAAGAAGCTGTTTATGGTCATTAAATGTGGGCGCAGGTCCAGGGAGGGGATTCTGCCCCTCTCCTCCGCTCTTGTGGAGCACTCCACCTGAGTGCTCTGTCCAGCTGTGGGGTCTCCATTATATAAAAAGGACATGGAGCTGCTGCAGTGAGTCCAGAAGAGGCCACGAAGATGATCTGAGGGTTGAAACACCTCTCCTGGAGGAAAAGCAGGGACAGTTGGGGTTGTACCCTAATCCAGAGCCCTACACACCCCAGTATAAATCCCCCTGTGACTTTGCTGTGTTCCAGACCCTTTACTCAACTCCTGGCTTGCATTGCTCTATCTTTGCTCCTGGGTTTGCTTTGGAATTTTGTCTGGTTATTCAGGCTTCATCATCCTCAAGTGTCATTTGAGATTCCACCAATTTTCAATCCACAAGATCTATCAGCAGGGATATTAAATCTTTATTTTCCAGCCATAAACTACAAATGGTGCCCATTACAGAGTAAGGCTATTTGGTGTCTTAAAAGACCCTAACAGGACTGGATTTGGTCCATATACACTGAAAACAAATCCGGGCATTTCATTTTTGTGCCTTTAATGGAGTGTTTTAATGAGGAAGATTATCAGAATAATTTTGTATGGTTTCATATGGTAGCAGTGAGTCAAAGTAGAAGTCCCTTAACAAAGGAACAGGTTGCTCCAAGTTGAGGCTGCCCTTGGATCCCTGGAAGTGCCCAAGGCCAGGCTGAATGGGGCTTGGAGCAACCTGGGATAGTGGAAGGTGTCCCTGCCCATGGCAGGGGGTGGAATGAGATGATCTTTAAGGTCCCTTCCAACCCAAACCACTCTATGATTCTGTGATGCAATGAAAGCATAGATTTTATTTTAAGGACACCAGCAGAATGCTGGTTTGGCTATCCAAGCTGCATTTTATTTGAGGAACTATCTTAACAGTGACAGCTGTGTGGTGTCTGAATAATGGATGCACTTATTAAAATCATGGTCTAAAACAAGTCCAGATCAGCAACAAATTCCTTTTTTTCATATGATCTAACCTTACAGCCAACAACAGACGTGTGACAGACTGAATTTAGCCTCAGACAAGCAAGGGCAGCATGTCACCTGTAAAGTCTTGAGCTGCTAAAAATTCCTGTTCAGTTTTCCATTCTGAACCTCGCAGATTTGCAAAAATTATCCTTATCTCACTTAGCAGCAGCCATCCCATGGACAGAGCCCCCTCCTGCAGACTAACACGCTCTCCCTCTGATGTTTCAGTCCCTCCAGACTTTGAGGAAGAGCTGGCAGACTGCACAGCTGAGCTGGGAGAGACGGTGAAGCTGGCCTGCAAGGTGACAGGAGCCCCCAAGCCATCCATCAGCTGGTACAAAGGTATAAGCAGCAGGGTGTGAAATGAGCCCTCCACGTGTGCTCCCTGTCCATACAGCTGTCATAACTGGTCCCTGGGTGACACAAGAGCTGATCACCCAGAGATCACCAAAGTTTAAAAAAATGTGGTTTTGTGCACTTTGGATGTGCTCCTTTGGCTGGAAAAGCAGAATTACGACTGCACAGAATGCACTCTGGGATAATTTCCCTTTTAAATGAGGATTGGTGATGTATGAGGTCCTTCCACACTACTTTGCTCCAGATGATGTTTTATAGAGAGCTGGATGAAGAGCTGTTTCTTCACCTACCAACATCAGCTGCAATAATACAGCTCTCAGCCCTCTCAAGATGAAAAGCTGGATGAAATTCCTAAGGAGGAAACGCTTGTGCTCAAAAAACAAAGGAAATAATTTCTCTTCCAGATGGAAAGCCCGTGGAGGTGGACCCCCATCACATTATAATAGAAGATCCTGATGGTTCCTGCACATTGATCTTGGACAACCTGACAGGGGCTGACACAGGACAGTACATGTGCTTTGCTTCCAGTCCTGCTGGGAATGCCAGTACCTTGGGAAAGATCCTTGTTCAAGGTACTCCTGCACAGATGCAGTATTTTAGGGAGGTCTGCCATGTAATACCTTAAATTTGTGCCAGCCATAGTGTGACCAGCACGACCAGGGCAGTGCCCATCCCTTGTGCTGGCACTGCTGAGGCACCTTCAGTCTTGGGGTCAGTTTTGAGACTACTAGGAGAAGGCAAACATTGAGGGGCTGGAGCATGTCCAGGGAAGGGAATGGAGCTGGGGAAGGGTCTGGAGCACCAGGAGGGGCTGAGGGAGCTGGGAAAGGAGCTCAGCCTGGAGAAAAGGAGGCTCAGGGGAGACCTTGTGGCTCTGCACAACTCCCTGACAGGAGGGGGCAGCCGGGGGGGGTCAGGCTCTGCTCCCAGGGAACAGGGACAGGAGGAGAGGGAACAGCCTCAGGCTGGGCCAGGGGAGATTTAAATTGGAGATTAGGGAAAATTTCTTCACCAAAAGTGTTGTCAACCACCAGAACAAACTTCTCAGGGGGCTGGTGGAGTCACCATCCCCAGAAGTGCTCAAAAAACATGTGGATGTGGCACCAGGGGACGTGGTTTATTGCTGGCCTTGGCAGTGCTGGGTTAATGGTTGGACTCGATGATCTTAGAGGTCTTTTCCAACCTAAGTGATTTATGTTTCTATGATGTTACAAATATTAAAACATTCCAGAGGCTCTCTATAACATATACTAGAAAATATTTATTTTTAAAAATTATGTACAGGTCCAGTCAACTGTCCTGAGGTTGAAAAACTTGGTCTTTAGTATCCTTTAGACCCAGGGAGAATTATCTGGTCGGGGACACGTCCTTCTTATCAGTTCATATTTCCAGCTACCACTCACACTTAGCTTTGCTTTTTGCAGTGCCCCCACGGTTTGTGAACAAGGTCAGAAATGCTTATCTTGTTGAGGGTGAAGATGTCCAGTTCACCTGCACTGTGGAAGGAGCACCCAGGCCTCAGATCAGGTCAGTCCTACAACTCGGGAACAAATCCTGGTTTCCCATTTTGCGTGATCAGAAAAGTCATTTTGAGTTTACAATCCTTTCTTTAGTGTATCTTCTATTTTAACCCCATTCCAGTGCTGGCTCTTCATGATCCAGACATTCCTGAGATTCTCAGCAATTTATTCTAGCTGGAATTTGAAAAGAAATACCTACAGATAGACTTTGAGTATGACTGGATCAGATTTAAAGCCCTGACAACATTTTATAGTTTCTTTATCCTCCCTGCCTTACACCTGACTTGATTTTATCAGCAACCAGCTTGGGGTATTCAGACAAAAAGCTCAGGAAATCTTGTCATCATTTAAAGCCCTTTTCCTGCACTGACTCAGGAGATTTCTTGGGAAGGATCTCATAAACGTGTGCAGTTTAATATCCAGGTGTGATCTACCCACCTGCAGACATCCCTTCCAGGATCCAAATGTTCATCTAAGGATTAATTCTTGAGTTGTTTGATAGATGTATCAGTGATCTGGGGACCTCTTGGCGGTGGCACAGATTTTCCTGGCTTACACTCCACGTTTTCCACCCTCAGATGGTACAAGGATGGGGTGCTGCTGAAGGACACCAGTAAATACCAGACTTACAGTGAACCACGCAGTGGCATCGTAGTGCTGGTGGTCAAGAACCCTTCCAATGAAGACATGGGGCACTATGAATGTGAGGTGAGTTCAGAGAGATTTAAATAATCTGAAATTGCACAGGCAGGAGAATTCATTTTACTGGGAGAGAGTAATTGCTGCCCCCTGCTATATAAAGAAATCATAGAAAGTCAGGCTGAACTAGATCTGGACTTTGAATGCCCAAAGCTTCAGAATATTCTAATCTGAGAGCTTGCTGGTACAAGTAAGAATCGATTAAGCTTGTTCTGAGCTTAAACTCAGATCCAGAGGAAACTCTTACAAAGTCTGGGATCACTCTGATGGGACAACTTTTTTTTGGACTGTCTTTAAATTATGACAGACTCATGCTGCTACTAAGAAACCATCTGAAGCCAAAAGAAATAAATTAAGTCTAAATAAAGGATAAAGGAGGATAAAGCCCTGAAATTCTAGGTTTTTTTAGCAAGAATATGTGGAAATATCTGATGAATTTTTAAAAATGTAAAATATTTTATGAAAATTAGTCATAGTCTATGCATTCATTTTAATAAAACAATAATAAGTTCTGAGGGCTTGGCAATAACAGCAATTGGTCTTGGTTTAGGAAATTGATGTGGGTCAGCTGCTCCATGGTAAATGGTTCAGCTCACACAAATACTTAGGAAGTTTGATACGCTTTAAAGAATACTACTGGAAGTTTAGCAAAATCAGACTACCTTGCATTTGACTAAAGTCCCAATGTCCATTATTCCCTTGGCTGAGTAAAGCTCAGTAATTCCTCAGTGCTAAACAAAAAAACCCTCTTTTTAATGATCACCTAAGTTCCACAGCAGGAATCTGTGCCTTTTGCTAGAGACAGAGATACCCCAGGAGCAAGTCCCAGGCTGCAGAGCAAACTGCAAATATACAAGCAAACAAGCTTGCTGATGTGCTGTAACTCGCTGGTGTGAGTAATTTTTGGTAAAACACCACGAGCACCACTGAGCAGCAAAGTGTCCCTTCAGACTCCAGCTTGGCGCTGGGACCACACCTTCACCCATTTCTGCTGGCACTGAATTTTCAAGGTAGCTCAGGCAGGTTCTCATCGTGACCAAACGTCCTGTGTTTCACGTGGCACTGCACGATTCTCTCCAGCTGATGAACAGATTAGGGTCTGCCAAAAGTGGAGCAGAGCTTTACCACCACAGCGCCGCAGCCCTGACCCAGGAGAGGAGAGGAGACCAAGCCATCACCATTGAAGGTACGACCCTTGCCCAGCTCCGTACGTACGCCAGCGAGTTGCCCTAAAAATGCCTCTCTGAGGATCCAATACCTTTGCCATCTTATCCATGTCGGTTGCTGGTGTCCATGTATTTATCTGTACGTCTCTGGAGATGTGCATGGGCAGAGTGCAGCTCAGCTCTGTGCCCATCACCATCTGTTGATTTCCAAGCCTGGCAAATCAACTTCATATAATGCTCACAAAGGCATTATATGAAAAAGGAGGAGCAAATGAAGGGTTTGTCACACCACCACTAGTGCAAAAAAAAAAAAAAGTTATGTATTGTTGAAATACTTGAAAATGTGTGTCAGCCTGGCAGAAGTGCTACAGGGGCTGCTAGGTAAAGCTGGATATGCATATTGTGATTGCTCCTGAAATACCACTGAAGGACATTGGGAATGACTGGGAAAGCAGAACGGACAGCAGTGTATCCTGAGCAAGGTTTAGTTCATCCATGATTTAGGACTGTCCAGGGGTAGTCACAGAGTCTCTTCCTTTTTTTTCTGCCAGTTTCACCTGGATTGGTAGGGCGATAAGAATTGATTTTACAATCCATCCAAAAATGCATCTCTTTCTTAACAACTCTAGGCATTACTGCCTGAAGTGCCCTGCTTATCCAAGGGGTTTCCACATGGAGTGTGTCAGTGCTTGCTGCAAACCCATCACAGCCCTGTTTAAATCCATGGCTGCATCTCCCTAGGGAACATTTCCTGCCTTAGGGAATTGGTTCTTTGTACCTCTTCTAAGTGTCGCTGTCTGGCTGAGTGTGGGCCAGCCAGTCCTGTGTCTCTTGAACAGTTCCCAGTGGTGGCTCAGGAGGTGATACAGCCAAGAGACCACCTTTAATAGGCAATGGACAGATCTGGAGGGCAAGAGAGAGGACTTTCCATGCACAGCAACCCTTGGTTTCACAGGCCTCTCCCGGATGTGGTTGGTGGAGACATGGTCAACAAAAGCCAGAATTTTGCCAACAGCTGTAGGACCTTCTTTCCTCATCTTTGGATTAGTTTCTAGGCTGTCTTGTGATAGTAAAAGGAGTCCAAGTGCATGTTTGAAAGGGCATAATTGACATTATCGACATCCTCTAAGAGGCAACATTCTGACTCATGAAGCTGCTGGGCAGAAAATGCTGGAGTCTGGGAAAATGTTCAGGGAAAAACGATCCTCCACTCATAATTTTTCATCATTTTCTACAATCCTCTGCTGATGGCCCTGTCTGAGACAGGGCCCTGGTCTGGCTGGACCTTTGGGCCAGCCCTCTGTAGGCACAAATATTGTGATATTACATTAATAGGATTCAGCCACAATAAGCTATGAAGATTAGCATCCTGATCTATGGTCTTTCTTGGCTTCATTTTAAACACGTTTTCCTTTCCCAGAGTCCCATCAATAAGCATTACAGGGAGGATGGTGTAAGTGTAGAAACAATGTAATTTTTTCAGCCAAATAAACCTTCAAGTACTTGAATTCTTTGTCTTTTCTATGCCCTAGAGAGAGAAAAATAAGTTGTGTGCAGGGTGTAGAGGAACACAAATAAATCCCTGTCAGGGTGGTGTATCTTGATGAAGTTCCCTTCAGGCAGATGTTATAACAGCAAACAAAGATTGTTAAAAGTGTTAGGAGCTTTTTCAGCTCTGGGGGTTGCAGATGTGTCTGTTCAGCCCCAAATTTCTCATCTGCTGTTATTCCTGTAATCATAAACAAAACAAAAAAATTGAGAGCTTGGTTAAAGAAATATAATTGGAGTTTGCCTGGAAGCTTCAGAAATGTCATGAAATAGGCTTGTTCCGTGATGTGCAATTGCTTGAACTTGGTAATAGGGAAGAAAATAGATCTCTGAGTCCTCTCCAGGGAGAAGCAGAGGGAGAGCTGCTTCAGGCCAGTGGAGAAAATGGGCTCATCCATGGAGCAAGAGGATTGTTGTGAGCAGAATCGCTCCAGGGATGAATTTGGCATAATGCCCTTGACCGAGGAGGGAATCCATTGCTTTCTTGAGAATCAATAACCAGCCTTGATCTGCCTGGGGAAAAAATCAGGTTCATCTGGCAAAGAACTGGAGGATCTCATGAAGGCTATCTCTTTGCATCCTCACCATCCCTCCTATTTGTGAAAATGGGATTACTTGTAACTTCACCAAGAGGACAACATTACTGCTCTCACTACAGGAAATAGATACCGTGTCTGCTTCCTGGCTCACCTGCACCCTGGGTCTGAGTTTTACCTGATTTATCTCTGTTTCTGTGAAATGACCATTGTCTGAGTCTCATGAGGCACCCTAGGGGCAACTATTTTAGTTTTTATCCTCCTGCCTTTCTGTACTGTTTATTCTGCTGAACCAAACCCACGGTTTGGGATACCATTAGTCCAGTGGTTTATGAGCCCTGACCTGCAGCTGGTGATGGTCCACAGTCCAAGACCATGGGTATCAAAACCAAACTTCTTGTCATTGGGTTTAAATTCACACTATGGGAATATGCAGATCCCTTGGATGGACCAAATCCAAAAAGGATGGAAAGCACTGGACTAAGGGATCCCGTGTGAGCTGAGATCTGCCTTCAGCCACGCCTGGTCGCTGCACTGAAGTCAATGGAGAGTTGCTTTAAAAAAATCCTCTTTCTGTGGATATTGGAAGAATTTGAGATACTTTAAAAAAAAAAGTGTAGCTGAAAGAAGATCCTTCTCTTTGACTTTCAGTTGACTGTGTCTGCTTTGCACCCTGCTGTTTAACCTGCACACGGCACACCTGGGCTGTGGCATGTTCTGGTGTGATTCATCCATCCAGGCTCACTAACTTGATTATTTGTTAAGAAAAGCAAAGCCCAGTGCTTTTGAAAGGTGTTGAATTTCCATATGGGTGGGCAGATCAGGACCTAGAACAAGACAGACAATACAAGGGGAAGAGTCAGGTACAGGAGTGGAGATGAAGCCACAAATAAAAATTCCCAAAGCAGCTGCAGCCAGGCAACAAGAATTCCTTCAAAGCTTTGCCTTAGATTTCCTGCAGAGCCTTGGGCAGGTTCTTGAGTCACCTTTAGCAGCCGCCTTGTTAAAAACCAGCAAAATATTTTGAAGTTCTTACAAGGAAGATTGCTTTAAAACACAGAGGAGCATTGGATCTCTTAGTGTTACTGAAGAAATAGGGCACAGGAGTTTGTCCCCTGACCATTTGGATGTTCCCTGATTAGGGTGGTGATTAGGGCATTTACCTCATTATTTTTATCCTCTTGTCACCACGGTTTAATCTCATTTTTGGCCTGGCCACAGGGTTTTCAGTGCAAATTCAGGAGAGCCCCATCTGCCTTTACAACTTTGTCAGTCACTGCAGGAGTTTTTGGATTATTCAGGGGTTTTGTCGTTTTGGGTTTGAGAGAGATCCCAAAATGCTCACATTTCATTCATTTAACTAAAAAAAAACCTCTTATATCCATGAATTGAGCCACCAGCCCTGGAGGGATTTCGAAGACCAGTGGATGTGGCAGTCAGGGACAGCATTTAGTGGTGAAGATGGAAGTACTGGCTTAGCAGTTGGATTCAATGACCTTAAGGGTCTTTTCCAACCCCAATGGTTGTGCGAATCACTCACTTTAGGATTAGTTTCAGCAGTTCTTGTCAGGTTTTGCAGATTAGTCTCCAAAGTGTAGCAGAAGGAGGTGAAAACAGAGCAGTGCTCCCTGTGGTTCATGTCAGCAGCATGAACTGGGCAGGAAAAATAGGTTTAAGTGTCTGTGAGTGGAGAAAAGGGACATGAAAACTGTAATAAAGGCCATAAATTACCTTCCATCCATTCAGAGCGAGGAGAATTCACTTATCCTCTATGTCCCATCACTCATAAGGCAATGTTTTAATCTATTAACCAAAGAGATGTCGGGTCCTATAAAAGCACTGGCTGTCCCTAATGCTTACAGCTTTTAACCTGCTTATCAGGGGCTCCTGCTTTGCAAAGCTGTTTGCCTAAAACGCTCTTGAAAAGTTGAAATGATAAATCCGGTGCTAAAAATGGATGCAGAATATTTTCCTCTCGGGGAAAAACAAAAGTAAAAAAAAAAAAAACAACAAAACCAACAAAGAAAAAGACCAATCACAAAAAAAGAAACCCAAATTCTCTCATCCTACTTTCGTGTGGTTCTATCCTTCAACGTAGGATTGCTCAAATCCTCCCTCACACCTCGGACAGCACATATACAATTTATTAAATGCCATTTTCAGCTTTCTCATCCCAGGCCTGCTGAACTTTTGAATATTGAATCCCTTTGACATCCACTACGAATAGAAATACCACAGCTGATGTCCTTTGGGAGGACTGCATGAACAGACATTAATAGAGCAACAACTAAAGAGACTTTTTCTTAAAGACATTGTGAGATTTCATCAAGTTTGTTCAATTATTTAGTTTATATTACTTAATTCTCATCTAAATAAAGTTGCTGCTAAAATAATTGTATAAAACACCTGTTTTCAGGTGTGTAATCCAATTAAGTAATACCTGTTCCCATCAGAACATCAGTATTTTTATTCAGATACTCACTGCATATGGATTAATCTCATAATATTATTTGATGAGGTTTTCTAAAAGCTATGTAGAAGTCGCCCAAGTAGTGGTTTAAAAATTCGGTGAAAAACTCTGACCTGAGTGTAGTAAATTGTTTGAGCACTCAGTTCATCTGCCATCACTGTATAATTATCATTCCACCATTTAAAACAAGGTTTGAGTTATTTTTTAAAAAAAATAATTAAGGTTAGGTAAATTGTTTTGTTGTAATTGTGTCCAGGGATAAATAATGGAAAATAATTTTGCTCTTTACTTACCCAGTTAGTGTAAACTCGAATTTCCAAACAAATTTTGTTTGAAACTCACCCAGTTCTGCAGTAACTCCTTTGAATCTCTGGGAAATGATTCCAGATTTTTACAGGCATAAGCAAGACAAGGCTCTGCAAAAAAAACCCCATGAGCTCTAGATCAGATATTAACATCAATATTTGCACAAAATTCTTTTTCATTATGGTCAAATTTGTGCTTTTACCTGAGGCAGAGAAGAGCCCTTGGAAGTGAAGTGGAAGGAAAATTAGGTTAAAGCATTCCATTTAATATTGTAAATGTATTTTTAATTTTCAGTCAATGCAGGTTTGGGGGCACCAATTGAAAACATCAGCACTAATCATGAGTTATTTAACAAATAATACAGACACTCCAAATTCCCTGGGCAAGAACTGTTTGTGATTTTATAGATGTTTTTAAGTAGCAGTTCACTTAAATTGCACCAACTGAAAATTACCAGAGCTAATTGATTATAGGCTGGCCGGAAAATTGAAAACCAATTGCTGGAGATTAAATTATGGGGTTTTTTTAGATATTTTGCTAGTTTATTAAATAAAAAGTGGGGATTGCTGTTGGGTTTTTTTTTCTAGCTCTCAGATAGGTTCAGCAGTTCAGGGTGTGCTCAAAGCAGTGTGGTTCAAACAGTGCCTTAATTTTATTCCAGTGGATAGGATGGAAAACCTGCTGGAAATCTCAGTTAGTTCTTCAAACTGGATCTTTCTACTTTTTAAAAATGTCAGTTTTAGGAAATACTTGCAACACCACAAAATCATTACTTTTGATCTTGATATGCATCAACAGCTTCCAGTTGGTTATGGGAGAAGGGTCAGGAAAAATTGCAAATTAGAGCAAAAAAAAAAGAGATGGAGCAGACAAGATCTCCTGGGCTTCCTAGGATTTGGGGCTTTTTTGATGCTGATTTTCTTCACCAATGATAAGTATTTTAGTTTTCACTGTTATCAGCTTGGATTTTGCATCCAGTCCACAAAAGCTTGGACACAATCCAATATTTGGGGAAACTCTTTTTTTTCTAGGAAGTGAAATCAGAGTTTAAAGAATTTCAGCTCTCCAGGATTTTCCAGATCGAGGCACTTTCAGGTTTCTGACACCATCACTACCTTATTATAGGATAAAAAGAAATTAAATAAGGACCTTGTTTTCTAGCTTTGACCTGCCAAACAAAAATGGTAGAATAAACAGCTTTTGCCAAATTGCTTTCCACGAAAAATTTAATTTCAAAGCAAAATGTTCAGAGAGCATTCTGGATTCTCATTCCTGGACAGAAACACTAAAGATGATGCTGGAAATAACCACAGAAAGCATGGATGGGATGGTACAGTTGGTTATTTTTCACTCCAGTTTATGTTGATGAACTGAGCAAAGATAATTTAAATCATTTCAGCTTTTGCCTTTCTTTAACCCCATGCTGTTCATACTGTTCTCTTTGTAGTCACTGAACAAGAGACTAAAGTGCCCAAGAAAACCATCATCATGTAAGTGCTGATTTTTTTTTTTTTTTTTTTGGGTATCATTTGTGGTTTTTATGCCTTGCTGCCTCTGCATGATCCAATAACAAGCTTGTGCTCACTGGCCGTGCAAGTGTGTTCCTTCCCAGCCCACCAGATCCCACGGAATTCTGTGCCATGTGAAGGGATCACCTTGAAAAAAAGTCCTTCTGCTCTTTTCCAAAAGCAGCAGCAGTGGTGTTAGACACAGCCTGAGGCAGTTATTTTGTGATATTCCCCCGAGTGCTGACAGAGTTGCACAAGAGCTCAGGAAGATTCAGTCTGATTCTCAGTGTTGAATGAAACCAGCTTTGAAAACCATGTGCCTGAAAATATCTACAAATTTAACAAATATCTCAGAGTGATTTCTTCTGGCTTTCTATTTTAAATTTTTCAGGAAAGCCTTGTGTGATTAAGCAGAGGAAGATGAGTGTTTTTACCTCCTTCTGTCTCTGTATTTCTAATATAAATATTTGTCCTGATAACTTGGTCTTTTTCGGATACTTTGAGCCTGGTTTATACTGAATGCCCATAAAATACAAAGATTAATTGCTGCAAAATGCAGTATTTTCTCAGTCAAAAGTAGCCCAGAAGCTTAGCAGCCATTAAAATCTTAATTTATCTTCTTAAGTACCATAAAGAAATACATAATACAATTGTTTCATGTGCTGGAGGAGGGATGCTGGCCTGTGACAGGATTTCAGAGCACCTTCAAGCCCCTCAAACCATGTCCTGAGGGCAGTAAGTAGTTATACACTGAATATTTTCGGGAAATGCCTTCCCTCAAGAGTTGTACTATTGCTAAAATCAGTCCTTGACTTGGGACATGAGGCTTTAGTTGATGTATTTTATTTTTGTTAGACATAAAATTGCAACTAGAGGAAAGTTAAGAGTTGCTCACCTTTTATCCCTTTTGTTATTTTCTGGGAGGATTATTCCTTTAGATCCATGCACTTGGCCCTTTTAGAGGCAGTGGTAATGAGGTTGTCCCCACCCCCAGAAGTTTCCACCTAGATGAGGCAGAGAGCAGAGAGAAGAGGCAGGAAGGGGTTCTGCCTTTGCCTCTCTCTCTTGCACGTCAGCTCAGATAAATGTAGACCTTTTTCACCCTGAAAACACCAGAAAATTAAAGTATTTTTACCTGTACTGCCTCAAGGACCAGGAGTTAGACCAGGGGAACAGAACAGAGTATATCACATTCAGAAATGCCCTGAGAAAGTAGTGAGCAGGAGGAAATCTGAGAGTCAGACCACATCTAAAATTTGGTAAATGCCATTTATCCACATCTCTGTGCCTGTATCAGGAGCAGCAGCAGTAATATTGGTGGATTAAATATTGTCATTAAATAACCATCAGTTAAGCTGATTTCTAAATTTCTGAGGTCTAAATTCCATAGGCTGTTGCTTTGCACAGCTCCAGAAGGGATTCCTAAATCCAAGGGCTGCAGCCTCAAAGGAGTTTGGTAAATTTAGGAGTGGAATCTCAGACAGGAATTACCCCCCTTTTGTGGTCATGAACTTCAGAGTGGACCTCAACTTGAATTGGGATAGTGACGGGGGAAAGTTTGGGAATAATTCTGTAAGGGCAGATTCCAACTCTTCTTAATATGTTGTAAACTGAGGAACAGAAGAACCTCTAAAACTACAGACAGAAAATAATAGTTAATTGAGAGATGGGATTGAACAATGTCCATATAAGGAAATCCCAGACTCCAAAAAACCATTTTAACTTTGCAACGTAGAGCAAAGTCTACTGCAAGCACCCAAGGACTCATTCTCATCCAAAATAATTTAGTTTTGTGTGATTCAGAAGGGCACCATGACCAGGAGGAAGGCTCTGCACAGACCTTAAATGTCCATAGAAAAACTGCAGAAAACTTAGGGAAAAGAGTAAAGCAGTGGAAGTGAGCAGTAGAGGAGAGAGTGCTCTGGAAGGAAATAAATCTCCCTGTAGCTGATCCAGTCCTGGACTCCACTGTGTCCTCAAAGGGAGAGATTGATGGTGGAAACAAATCCGATCTCCAGAGGAGAAGGAAGTACAAGTTTTCAAAAATAGGAGCAGATGATGAGAAAGGCTGCAGTGAACCCAAGAGGATTAGTCTCCCACAATGGCTATAAATGGGTTCTCCCTTCTCAAGGGCTCTTTCCACCCTTCCCTGCCTCTCAGTGCAAGAGCCAGAGCAGGGATGGCTGGAGAGCAGAGGGGGTGACCTTCAAGCCCCATGTGGGTGTGACGGAGAATGGAGAGGAGGAAGAGAGGAATTAAAAAGCTGCTGTCTCCATCCATAATGTCAGTTCAGGCCACTGTTTGACCCTGCAGTTAATTCTTTGCCTTTAGCCCCATCCCTTGGAGGTAGGGACAGAATCTCGACAGAGAAACAAAATGAGCTTTTCCTGTGGTTTCCACTGGAGCAGATGTGAAGCATTGGCTTCCTTGTGCTTGCCAAGAAAACACTGCATTTACCTTAAAACACTTTCATTTACCTGAAAGTTTGTCCACGTAAGAAACACCACTGAGAAACCTACAGGAAAAACTAAGTGGTAAATACATAAATTAAGAGCACCAAAGCCTGGGTTTAGGACTTGGGTTAGGAGGGACCTTTAAAGATAATCTAGTCCAACCCCTTGCTGTGAGGAGGGACAATTTCACCTTGATCAGGCTACTCAGAGCCCCGTCCAGCCTGACCTCGAGTGTTTCCAGGGATGATGCAACTACCCCCAGCTATGAAGTCCCAACTTAAATCAAAAAATCTGAAGCAATGCCAGCAGAAATATGCTGAGAAATCATAATTAAAACTGGTTTGGTATTTCTGTGTCTGTTGGAGGCAGTAGCATCAGGCTGTGTCTGCACTAATGGTATTATGAAGAGTAAAAATAAATACATTTTGGCACAGATGACTTGTGCAGGAAATGTTCTAACTTTTCCTGGTGGTTTCCACATGTTAAGGGAGACAACTTTTCAATGTTCTGCACGTGGAAATGGAGATCTCTGGTCTCAAAAGAGTCTGTAATAAAAAAAAAAGAGATGTGTTACTTTAATTAAATATTATTAAGAAGCTGCTGACCCTACTGTAGTAAAGAGCATTTAGCCATTGAGGTGGATGGAATTAGGATTTTAGCCAAGGATACTTAGGAAAAGGTTAAAGTTTCTGAATGCTCAAAATTTTGGGGGGTGCAAAGTAGCACAATAGGTGGTCAAAACAAGCCCATGAAATACAGCAGCACCCAGCAGGGCATTTCTCATGCTTGTTGTGTGCTCACACTCGAGGAGGTTAATGGAGCTGGGATTTTCCCTGGATCAGGAAGCGGAGAAGGGCATGTGGGTGTGTGCGCTGCGTGTGTCCCTCCCAAAATGACCTCTCCCCCAAAAGCCGGAATGCTTACCCAAACTAACCCCACTGCGGCGCCTTGGCCAACCACGGCATGTGCTGGTGGAGTGTGGCTCCCCAAAAAGTCTCGTCTTCCCGCCAACTCCACCCCTTTCTGCCATCAGAGAGGAGACCATAACCACGGTGGTGAAGAGCCCGAGACAAAGGGGAAGGGTTTCTCCTGCACGTTCTCCTTCGGGTCACTCTCCTTCCCGCTCCCCGCGGGCGGAGCCGACTCCAGAGCCGGTTTATGTCTCTAAGATCAGGCAGCCTGTCCACAGACAAGATGAGGAGGCAGCACCAAAGTCTGCTGCTGTTCCCAGGCTTTACGTCACGGAACATGAGGACATGCAAGGGGCGGCGGCGAGAGACGTCGTTGTGGGCAGCACAGCGGAAGAGAAAAAGCCCAAGTGGGTTGAAGTGGAAGAAATAATTGAATTCAAGGTGAAAAAATCACCGAAGCCCACAAGGAAAAGAGGTTCTTCCCCAGCAAAACAAGAAAAAGACGAGTCAGGGGTGTTAACATTCACTTTTCCCGGCTCAAGGCCGAAGCGTTCCCCGGAAGATGATCCAAACACAAACAACTCCAACAATAAATTGGTGGAGCAGTCAAAATCTCTGCCAAATGAGGGTCTCTCTGAAGGTGACATCCAGCCTCTGGTGTACACAACCGAGCAGGAAGGACCTCAAGTCAGCAACGAAGAGAGGAACTCCCCGTGTGGGTCTGAACAATTAGGAAGTGATTCATTTATGGATTATGGAACTGAAGGGAAGAGCTGCCCACAGGAGTCAAGTGCTGACTATGGGTCAGATGCCACCTCCCCTCTGCTTGCCTGTGGTGGTGAGCCTCTGGTTTTCAGTTTTGGGACAGCTGGCAGAGAGCAACATGAAGTTCTGTTCTCCCTGGTGAGTCCAGAGGATAAGGAAGGGGTTGATGAAGTGGACGTGTCTTGGCCTGTTGGAGAGGAGGCACCTGAAGTAATACAGGACATCCTTCCCGAAGAGGACAATGTCATAGTGGATGAACCAGAGGAGCTACGCACGGACGACATCAGCACCCGGGACCGCAAGATTTTAACCCACAACGGCAAACTCTTAACTCTGGAGGACCTGGAGGATTACATCCCTCAAGAAGGCGAGACCTACAGGTGCGAGGATCAGAAGCGTGCGGCGGAGAAGCCCTGCGAGATCTCCGTGCTGCAGACGGAGATCAACGAGCCGACCATCGGGAAGCCGGTGCTGCTGAACCTGGTCAGGCCCGTGGTGCCCGAGCCCAGGCAGAGGTTCTTCAGCCAGTACGAGGAGCACGTTCCTGGCGGGGTGTTCGTGTCAGCCTCCCGCGTGACCGGCGTGCAGTCCGTGGGCCCCTCCAACATCTCCTTCCGCGTGAGCGATCCCCGCGGGGCTTCCCCCGGTCCTTCCTTCACGGTGAAACCCTCGTTCTGCACCGAGGTCCAGCGCTCAGCAGACAACGGGCAGTCCAGCTTCAAAACTGAGGTTTCCACGAGAACCCTCAGCTACGGGACTGTTGGCGAGCCTGTCACCTTGCACATCAGCACAGAAGATCTCTCCCAGAGCTGAGCGGACTCAAGCATAATTTTTAACGCCAAAGAAAGCAGCTTCTTAAAAAAAATTATAAATAATAAAAATTGTTGTAGGCGAGGGGAATTGGTGGCAAAGAGTACGAGGTAATAAGTACAAGGGAATACCTTGGAGAGAAGGGTATTTAAATATGGTATGTCAAGCTTTTCCAGTCTTAAAGGGAACAGTCTGTCAGAACAGTTTGTAACTTTAAAAGCTTTGATCTAGGTGAACATGTATCATTCCATAGTGGAGCAGTGATGGGAGGTTTAGGAAAAGCCTGATTCTTCTACCTATGACAGAAATATAGATGAAAAAGTGCTTTTTTTGTCCATGAACTTAAAAATTGTTTCATGTGCCAGTTTATGGTGTGGAAAGGAGGTGAAAGTATCTAAGCTTTTCAGCATCCTTCAGCAGCCCAGGGCAGGAGGTGTCTCCTGTCACCATGTGGGCCCAAAGGTCATGAAGCTTCACTTTGCTTTGACTCTGCTCTACACTTGTGACACCAATTAGCTCTACCAAAATCTCTTCATAAACCTTTCAACATGCACAGTGTGGTTGCATTATTTTAACCTTCTGCCATGTGATGAGATATATAGTAAATATTACATATACCAGGGATTCAAAGGGCTGCCAGGCCTCTTGGTTGAAATCCCAGATTGACTCTCGTCAGTGGTGAAAGTCCCACTCTTGTGAGGAAGCAAGAGTTTTGTTGTTCTCTTCTGCTTTACATGAAAAAGACTACCTTTCCTAAATGACTGATATTTTCAAATCCACTTCCTGGTTGTTTAATAACGTAGCTTTCATTATTCTGCATTCTAGTGTGGTGGATTTATAAACCATGTGTTTTAAAATATAATTTACTTAACGTGCACTGAAAGATTAAAGTGCTGCACAAAATGATTTCTGCATCTGCGATCAAACGTTAACACGTACGAAGAACCATGAATGTGGTCCTTGTCACTAAATATGACTGGATGAGTATTTGTCCTCCTGAACATGCCAGTGGTGAAACATTCCTGCTAAAAGATTGATCCATGATATCCCTTATATGTGATAAGAGGAATTTACCACTGAGCTACGGCAAAGTAGCAGGAGCACAAAGATTTAAAAAAAAAAGAGAAAAAAGAGCTTGACCATAAATATTAGGTTGAAACATAGATCTGTTCCAAATGTATTGGGCTGCCAGTTGCAATTGCACTGTATTACTGTAACCAGGAAGGTGGAGATGCCTCGAGGAGGGACTGACTGTGGAGTTCCTCTGGAGATGTGCAGCGGGAATGCTGCGTGAGGGGGAGGCTGAGGTGCACTGAGCACAGCCCATCCCTGCTGGCTTCGCCAAAAATGGATGTTGCCCAGACCTTCAACAAGCTGCTCTGAAAAGAGATGAGCTCCCAAATCTTGGTGCCAGTTGGAGTCAGATGGAGTTTGTCACTGGTCTCAGCAGGACCCAGCACTGGCCCTCCCTGGTGACAGAGACGTGGGGTGAAAAGTCCCCACACCCTGTCCCAGCTGAGCTCTGTAGAAATGTTCAGTAGAAACTGTTTTCATTTACGGTTTAGGGAAACCAGAAATGCTCAGGCACAGCTGAATTTCTAAGCAGCATGAAGAGAGTTGGTGGAGTGAGTTTCTGCCATGGGAATGAATGGATGATGTTGACTCAGTGTTTCCCAGCCAGGCGATGCAGGGGAGCTTGTTCTGGAGGCTTGGGGCAATATTCCTGCTGACAGAGACTGAATTCACAAAAGGTGCTTGTAGAAAAGTTATTTTTTTCCTTCTGCAGCTGCACCTTGTGCTGACTAAAATGAACATATTGATTTCACAGCCTTTTACTTTCAACATCCACTCAGGATGTTGTGTGCACTACCTTCATGATATAGGATGCTTTTCCAGTGGTGAAGGAAATCAAGCTTTCTTTATGGTACTATCCCATTTTTTATAACATCTCCTTGGTTTATACTGTTTGTTTTATAATGAAGCAATACGATGGATATATATATTAGTGCTTTTTTCATATATTGCACTGTACATTGGAAAGTAACAGACACACAACAGGGAAACGCTTTCAAAGCTAAAAATATTTCTTTTATTTTGAACCTGACTCTGATCTCAGTTATTCCAGTATCAAGCTAGAATAATTCCACAGAAGGAAGTGGATTTGATTCAGATTTATGAAGATACTGCTGAGAAAAAATTCGCCCTGTGATAGTCTTCAAAAAATGTAACATTCAAACAAAAGATAATGAGGGTGTGTAAAGGAATGTGGAGGTTTCCTCCTGTTGTGGTTGACAGCCAGGTTTTTCTAAAGCAGCTCTAAGGCTGCACTTCAGCTGGTCATAGAAGAAATAATTATACTTTGATTCATTAGCTCAAGGCAAATGACATCTGTTTACCTTTTCTTTTGAAATTTAAGCAAAAGAGAATCACTTGAAGGGAATTCTTAAAATCCTATGCAGGGCTCTGTTCAAAATGTAAAAGGTTTATGAGAAGTTCATTACATATACTCTCAAAATGTTTTCCTAGAGGTTAAAAATTATGCTTGTAAGTGATTAAACTGTGTAGATAACTAATGAGACGTGTGGGGATTTATTTCCTGTAGATGAAAAGATACAGCTGTATGAGAGATTTTAATACAATGAATGTTTTACTGAAACTCCTGGAGGTAGATGGGTATTAATAAAGTGGAAACTTCCGTTTGCTTGAGATACAAAAATAAAAAACCCACACACAAAAAAAAAGTCAAGTGCAAGATATGCTGTTAGATGATGAGTTTATATCAATAAATGTCTTGCATCAGCTGTCACTGAACTCATTGGGTTTCTGTGTTTTTCGTTACAGCACTTGATATTCCATCAGCTCATCCTCTTCTCCCGCTGACTTCAGCAGGAGCTGGGTTGCAATCCAAGAATATTAATGCAGTTGGGCTCTGGCTGCTTTTTCATGGACAGTTTCGGAAGTATTTAAGTGAAAAAAACCTGGTTTTAGGGATAATTCCATCTCGGGAATCTTAAATGATTCACATCCTCTTGGGTCCTTCTTTGAGACCAAACTGGAGCTCCAAAATAAGTCTTGAGTTCCCAGGGATGGACTGAAGGAGATGTGGGGTAGAAAGGTTTGAGGTTGAGATTTTAGAGCTAGGAAAGAGGTTGTCCATCACAGGCTGTCATCACTGTGGTGTTCATTAGGTCTGTATATCTTAGGGGATATTAAAGTTCCTCAGCCCAAACCAGCATCCTAAAGAAGGAAGAAAGTGGTATAATGTCCCTAAGCAGGGAGGAAAGTGGTGGTATCGGAGTGTGGAGGAGATCTGTGATTATATATAACCTCCAGACCTATATCTATACACCTGTGAATATATTTCCTCACCAAGTGACATGAAACAAGTCAGAGCTGTTCGTTCCAAATGCTCTTATTTTTTTCCAAAACCACATCATGGTTTGAGTTTTCTCTCTTGCTTGGCGAGCAGTCGCATCACAAACGTGATCAATTGTCTTAACCTGACCTTCATTTTCTCTGTCTTCATGGTTATGTGGGGGCTTTCCTAGGTACCATCCATCCCTTTGTTGGGCCTCTTGAGGATTTGTGGAAGGTTTATCAGGCAGGAGATTGGGTGAGATGAGTTCCTGCAGTCTGTGATCCCATCCCAGCCTCCTACAAACTAACCCAGCAGAAATATCCAGATATTGTGAAGCAGGAGAAATCCATCACCCTGGAGCAAGGAGCAGCTTTTCTGCCAGACTTTGATGAAAAAGAACAGCCTTCCCTTCTTTCTCCTGTCCTTCTCCAGAGTCACTGATGAGGCTGATTCCATCCTTTTCCTTCCCTGTGAGACGTCTTCCTTGCACATAGGGTCTGCATCAGTGCAAACAGGTTCATTTCAGTGGGCTTACCCAGCGATTGCTTCTTCTTCCAGAGGGTGCTGGGGCACTGAACAGGCTGCCCAAGGAATGGTCACAGCCCTAAAGCTGCCAGAACTCCAGGAGTGTTTTGATAGCACTCCCAGGGACAGGGTGGGATTGTTGGGGTGACTGTGCAGGGCCAGGAGTTGGACTGGGTGATCCTTGTAGGTCTCTTCCAATTGAGGATATTCTGTGATTCTATGATTAATAAAGGTGTTTTTTGACAGAACAACCAATGTTGGGTTCAGCTGGGAGATGGATCCTTTGTTCCACTGTCTGGGAACAGGCCAGGGATGCACACAGTGTGGCACAGTGTCCCCAGCCTGCTGAGATCCAACTTTCCAAAGCATTTTGTGCCAGCCTTCTTACTTTAACTCTTAGCTAAGCTCCCTCTTGCTGGAATAAACATTTCTTCATCAACTCCCTGCTCTAGGAGGGGAAAGTGATACAGTTGCAAATATTTCCATGGGTTGGAAGGTGCTGCTGTTTTCTTTTTTGCCCTGAAGAGAGAAAAGTTGTTGTTCTTGTCTGTAGGAATGACTTCCCCACAGTCAGAGACGGAGAGCACCGTGCAGGCCTCGCTCCAGCGCGCTGATAAGGAGATCAAGACAGCCCTGAAAAAACTCATGGACTCGGCGTCACTGCTGGTGACTCTTCCCCCGGGCATGCGAGCAGATGTTGGCCTTGGCCTTGGCCCTCCTGGGTCTGCTCCTTCAGAGCGCTCAGGGACAGCAGCCAGGCCCTCTGTGGTAGTCCATGAAGCCAGCACCCAAACCCAGACTGCTGGAGGCCATGGTAGGTTTGGCATGAATGTGGGAGATGTCCCCAGGGAGTCGAGAGACTTGAGAAAAATATTGAACACACCAGAAATGATTTTTTTAACCTAATTTTTCTGTGGCATTGTGTTTTGAGCGGATGAAGATTAAGAGAGGGCATTCAGAGCCAAAGAAACATGGCGGGGAGTGGGTTGGGATTAGGTTGGATCTAAGTTTGGGGCGGATCTTTCTGGGAACAGGAGGTGTTTGAAAACCATGTCCGAAGTAGAGTTTGGTTCATCACCTGCCCAAAATTAAGGAAGAGGGGATTTTTTCCACCTTTGGTGTTTTGTCCCTGGTCTTGCTTCAAGTACTTTTGGGATAGAAGGCGGGGTGAGATCCCTCCTCTACATTCAGAGAAGTCATTTGGGTTTTGATTTGGTGGGGTGGGTAAGGGTGCTTGCTTTTATTTCCTTGTTTGCCATAAAGAAGCTGGAAATGTCTTTAATATCCTATACCAACTGTCAGAGACTTTCCAGGGGGTTGGGTGCATCAAGCTCATCTGCATTTCACTGACCCTGCAGCCTGGACAGACTCCTTGGAGCTCCTGTGTGACTAAACCCAACCATGTGTGTGGCTGTGTCTTGCCAGGAGAACAACGCCTTTGTCTTTCTGTGGCTTTTAAAAAATCAGGGATGAGCGACAACCCTTCCATTCTTCCTCTGCTTCTGCCATAACAACTTGTCTAAGCCATCTCTGTGTCAAGTCAGAACAGCTGTTCTCCACCAGTGTTAGCTTAGGGGACAATGCCAAGCAGCCTTCAGCCCTAAAACTCCAGATAATTCTTTAAAAAATAAGTATTCTTTTTAAAACCTAACAAGGATAAAAGCTGTTCATGGAATCAGACCCAAAAAAACACAAAAAAAAAAAAAAAAGTCAGGGCTTTAAAACCTTTTTTCCTTTCTAGTAGGAAATCATCTTTGAAAATAATCCTCTGGTGAAGCAGGAGGACTCAAAAATCTTATGTAAAATGTCACCTAGCAGATTATTTCCTCAGTCATAGCTACAGAGAAAATACAATAGTGAATGAAATGGTCTTTCATTTGAGCAAAACTAAACATGTTATGGGAATTATTTTAATCAGATGGAGACTTGATACCTCTCTCTATGATCACATGCTTTAAATAAAAAGGAGGCAAATACTTCAATAGTGCTGGTGATAGGAAAGCACAATCCCAGAACCTGGGATCTCTGATCCAGTAATGCCTTCAACAACCATGTTTTCCACCCCAACAGAGCTGTTTTATGTGATTTCTAGAAACAGCTGCTCTTTTCCAAAACCAGCCAGCACCAAACATCCCTAGAACACTCCCTAAAATATTCCTACCTGCTGGGTAGAAAACTCCTCTGGATTTAACCTTTACTCCTTAAATGCAAAAGAGGTGATGCACTTTATCATACAGTGCAATTCCAATGATGACTATTAAAAGACAGGTACTTTTGGAATGTGAGATCAAACCAGGTTTTGAAGTTATCTGATAAAATAATTAGTAATAAAAGAAGAAAAATAACTGAAAAGGCCATCAAGCTACACGAACCTTTGGTTTCCTCAAGCCCCAGATGCCAAACTGTTCTGGTGTAACTTAGAGCTGTACAAGGACGTTTTCCAGTGGAGGTGCAGCAATGCTGATTCTAAAACATCACCAGGTCCTCTGTAAGAGTCCAGATTACCTCCACATCCATCACATCCCTGGGCAGGACCTGCTTTGAGCACCAGTTTGCATCGATGTGAGCTCACTCATGTCCTTGATGCCATCTGTGACCACAGCAGTGTGTCAGGAACTGTCCTAACAAAAAGTTTAATGGCAGAATTCACGTGTACAAAGCTAACACTGGGTTTCCCTGGAGTGCATTCCAGGGGTGGACTTGGCAGTGCTGGGTTAGTGGTTGGACTTGTTGTTCAAGGTCTTTTTCAACCTGAATGATTCTGTGATTCCATTATTTCCTCATAGCCATGAGCTGGAACTCAAACACAGTTAAATTACCTCCTATAAAGGCTGTGTGAACCCAAGCTATCCTTCCAACTGACTTATTTCTCCCTGTTGATGCCTTAAATGGCTCCCTAGAAACAGAGACCAGACAGGAATAAAGGAATAAAGGAGGGATTTATCTGAAAGGCCTTCAGAGGTCACACTCTGGGCTCCAGAGGCTCCTGCCCCAGTGCATCCCAAAATGGACAATGACAGCTCCTGAGTTCTTCCCACTTTGATCTCAGCATCAATTGCCCAAGCAGAAGCCAGGCAAGGATGGAATTTGCCCAAGCTTGCCCCCCTTTCCCCAAGATGAAGGTTTGCAGTTGTTGGGCCCAGGAGGGTCTGGGTGTCCTTGGAGAGCGAGCTGGAGAGGCTTTGTTAGGTCAGTGTGAGCATGAGAGAACAGCACTGAACGAGCTCCAGGGACCTGCAGAGTTACACTGGGCACTGCAGGGCTGGGAACAGAGAAAAGTTAAAACCTAAGGCATCACTGTCCCCACTGCTTTTCTCACCTTTGTCTGTGTGTGTCTCCTTGCAGAAGACAAGTTTAGCCCCATCAGCCAAGTGCCACCACTCTGGTGTTGTCCAACCCCTTTGCTCCCCATGCCCTTTGCAAAAGTGCCAAGTTCTCCTCTAACCTTTGGTGACTGCATCCAGCTGAGGTCAGGTGGACTCGGCTCTGGCACAAGGCACACCAGAGGTGGCTCCAAAGGGTTTTTCAGGTGGTGTGTCTAACTTGCCCAATTTCTGCTGCCAGCCAAAGCTCAAAGGCAGGTTCCAGCTGAAGAACCAGAGGTGCCAAAGCCCAGCCCTGCTCCTTCCCAGGAAGAGGAGGCTGCTGGAGGTGAAAGCACTCGGGAACGCACTGTTCCCATTGACAGGTAAATACCTACCTCAATATATCCGTGTAATACATTGGATTTCTGAATGTGGCAGACATTGCTACAAGAAAAGCAAGTTCTCTGTGGTGGACCTGAACAGATTCTTGTAGGTTTGTTATTATTTTCAGAATCCTGGTGGCAATGCTTTGTCAAAGAAGGGTAAAAAAAAGGTCAAAGAAAAATTAATCCCCCTCAAGCTAAAATTCTTGTACTAATTTTAAGCAAATAACTCTGTCTGTGGTTAAACAGACCAATGGCAGAGGTGGCAGGGTGCACCTCTTGTATGTGGCTACGCCATGATCTTTTCTCTTGGGTTTCTTGAAAGAACATCACCAGAGGCAGGGGCAGGAGGCTGGTACAGGAGAGAAGGAGACGTGGTCTGGGATGTGCGCAGTGAAGTCTACATCGAGACCACGGAAAGAACTCGTGTGTATAAGACTGAGGAGAAGACTCCAACAAGTAAGACCAAACCCTGTTTCCATTTCCAAAACCCACGATTGTCACTGTCATCTCATTCAGTCACAACTCCTGATTGTTTTTTTAAATATTCCAATTTTTTGAGTGGTAACTGTCTACTGAGCAAAAAGTAATAGATAAGTGTGACAATAAGAAGCCTAAAAGTAATGCCAGTATAAAGTGATGCCAGAATGACTTTTTGCTTTTTCTTTTATATCTCTCTTACACTCTCTTTTATAGTTTTATGTATTCTTAATGTTTTTAACCTGCATATTTGTAACTTTCCAAGTCTGATAACTCAGCTGAGACCCACGGCACCGTTAAACCAAAGAGACCAAACAGTCTAAAATCCCCAGACACCAAAGTCCTCTCCAAAACATATTTTTGTAAACAAAGATAAGCCCATCCAAAAGGAAAGTTCCTCAGAATGAGAGGTTCACTTGAGCTTCTCATTAGAGAATTTTTAATAAATATGTTAATTTTGCAAGGCCTATAATTGTGTGTATTTCGGTGTGATGGGGTGCATGCATTTTCAGGGCATTCCACCTGGACCAAGTGCTGCACCCAAGGATCCTGAAATAAATACCAAAGTATAAACCCCTTTTCCCCATAAGCCATGTTTTAGTTTTAGTTTTAACACCGAGGAAAGGCAACAAAAGAATCCCAAATATATTGGTGTTGTACCTCTTGATTCGACTTTAAACTAGAGTTGCATCCTAAATGGCCTGTCCTGAAAATCCCATTTGAGTAACTCCACGTCTGGCAGCACACTGGGAGTGAAGCTGCAGTGTCGTGCATGCAGCAAACCCTTGTGTCTCACCAGGTCCTCCCTACATGCAAGTGACAATAGAGGATGTGCAGGTGGACTCGGGGGAACGTGCCAAATTCCAGGCAGTCATCGAAGGAACCCCTCAGCCCACAGTTTTGTGGTTTAAGGTGAGTGCAGACTCTTCTCTGGCTGAGAGCAAGGACCGTGGGAGGGACTGTAGTGCACTGTTCCACAGGGAATTTCTCCTGCTGTTTCCTCCCACACCTCTCACACTGGCTCTGGGTCACGCCTGCAGAGTTTGTGGAACCAGCTGTTCTCACTGAACCACCACCTGTGCGTCCCACCCTGTGCTGTCACCCTGTCACCCTGCATCCTTCTGCAGGGAGGGCAGCCAAGGTGGTTTTAGGGACCAAGAGGAGGAGCAAGGGAGACTGGTCCCACCTGGGTGCCCCTGAGATGTGTGCTGCAGTTTGGGGACAGGGATGGGATTGAGGGGTTCATTCCCATTGTCACTGGGACTTCCAGGCTCTGTATCTTGCCTGCAACTACTTGGTAAAATCAGTGTGACTAAGGACGATGGATATCCCATAGAAAGGAGGGAAATAATTTATTATTCCTTAGAATATTGTTGTCATATCTTGCTGGAGCCTCCCTTCTAGGCTGAAGAGCCCCAATCTGCTCTGTCAATCCTCATCTGGAAGCTCTAACAGAGGACACTGATGATGATGTACCAAAGACTCACCATGGGCAAACCAAGGATTTATCAAATGATGCTTTGTGTCTTATCCTTCATTTCTTCTCTAATAATTTCTAGTATCTGGGACCTTTTAGCTCCCACCAAGCACTGAGCTGTGCTGCAGTGGAATGATTTGCTCTAAGTTAAATTTTTGTTACAGTTTAATGAGGAAAAGTTCAGAAACAGAGATTTTATTTGGGAAAACAGAATTGCATCACATCATATTTGTGGTATTTTATATATATATGTATATAATGTATTACATATTTTTATCTTGCATTTTACTGCCACAGGGCCCTTTTGCAAATGCTCACAATCTGCTCTGTGTCCCACACACTCCATCCTGCCCCTTTCTTCATAGTTTTTACAAAAATATATAGAATCACAGAACCATTAAGGTTGGAAAAGACCTCCAAGATCACCGAGTCCAACCTCTGACAGAACACCACCTTGTAAACCAGACCCACATCCAGTTGTGTCTCCAACACTTCCAGGGATGGTGATTCCACCCCTTCCCTGGGCAGCATTTTGTCCGTGGGGTTTGCTCACGTCAACAGTCTGTGCTGTAGCTCTGCTCCCGTACCTCGTGTTTCTTGAAGAGCAGAAACATCTGTTTCCATCTTGGCTTTTCCAGTGCCAAAATGTCATTTCCTTCCCTCAGGGCACTTCGCTGCTGG
Source organism: Vireo altiloquus (assembly GCA_013396875.1). Taxonomy (NCBI): domain Eukaryota; kingdom Metazoa; phylum Chordata; class Aves; order Passeriformes; family Vireonidae; genus Vireo; species Vireo altiloquus. The sequence continues at coordinate 77,697 of VZRF01008736.1, forward strand.
CAGACAGCGACAGAGTCCATCAGGGGAAGGAAGGAACAACGTATTTCTTAGTTGTGGACAACGCTGCCTTGGAAGATGGTGGTGTTTATACCTGCGTTGCCAAAAATGCAGGAGGGGAGGTTTTGTGCAAAGCAGAGCTCGTCGTACGTGAAGGTAATGTCACTTTCTCATCTGTGGAGGCAATGCCATCCTCTCACCTGTGGAGGCAATGCCATCCTCTCAGCTGTGGAGGCAATGCCATCCTCTCAGCTGCAGGAGTTCCTTCCACTGCCATGGCAACATGTAATTTGTTGCATTCATGTTCTGGTGCCTGTATTGATGCCTTAAATGGGTCCCTAGAAACAGAGACCAGACAGGAATAAAGGAATAAAGNAACGTATTTCTTAGTTGTGGACAACGCTGCCTTGGAAGATGGTGGTGTTTATACCTGCGTTGCCAAAAACGCGGGAGGGGAGGTTTTGTGCAAAGCAGAGCTTGTCATACGTGAAGGTAATGTCACTCTCTCAGCTGGGAAAGTAATGGCACCCTCTCACCTCACGTGGAGACAAAGCTATCCTCTCACCTGTGGAGGCAATGCTATCCTCTCACCTGTGGAGGCAATGCCATCCTCTCAGCTGTGGAGGCAATGCCATCCTCTCAGCTGCAGGAGTTGCTTCCACTGCCATGGCTATAATTTGCTGCATTCATGTTCTGGTGCCTGCATTGATGCCTAAAAAGGCTCCCTAGAAACAGAGACCAGACAGGAATAAAGGAATAAAGGAGAGATTGATTGGAAAGGCCTTCAGAGGTCACACTCTGGGCTCCAGAGGCTCCTGCCTCAGTGCATCCCAACATGGACAATGACAGCTCCCGAGTTCTTCCCACTTTGATATCAGCATCAATTGCCCAAGCAGAAGCCAGGCAAGGATGGAATTTGCCCAAGCTTGCCCCCCTCTCCCCAAGATGAAGGTTTGCAGTTGTTGGGCCCAGGAGGGTCTGGGTGTCCTTGGAGAGCGAGCTGGAGAGGCTTTG
>VZRF01008736.1:79796-122255 GCA_013396875.1 Vireo altiloquus
TGTCACACACGCTCCATCCTGCCCCTTTCTTCATAGCTTTTACAAATATATACAGAATCACAGAACCATTTAGGTTGGAAATGACTTCCAAGATCACCGAGTCCAACCTCTGACAGAACACCACCTTGTCAACCAGACCCACATCCAGTTGTGTCTCCAACACTTCCAGGGATGGTGATTCCACCCCTTCCCTGGGCAGCATTTTGTCCGTGGGGTTTGCTCACGTCAACAGTCTGTGCTGTAGCTCTGCTCCCGTACCTCGTGTTTCTTGAAGAGCAGAAACATCTGTTTCCATCTTGGCTTTTCCAGTGCCAAAATGTCATTTCCTTCCCTCAGGGCACTTCGCTGCTGGCAGACAGCGACAGAGTCCATCAGGGGAAGGAAGGAACAACGTATTTCTTAGTTGTGGACAACGCTGCCTTGGAAGATGGTGGTGTTTATACCTGCGTTGCCAAAAATGCAGGAGGGGAGGTTTTGTGCAAAGCAGAGCTCAGTATGGAATCTGCTCTGCATTCTTGTATAGCATTTATATATGGCCAGTATGGCAGGATCCAGAATAAAAGCAAATTGCAGAATCTCAGAATGGTTTGGGTTGGAAAGAACCTTAAAGATCCTCTAGTTCCAACCCCCTGCCAATGGCAGGGACACCTTCCACTATCCCAGGTTGCTCCAAACCTTGTCCAACGTGGCCTTGGACACTCCCAGGGATGGGGCAGCCACTTCTCTGGACAAACCCAAAGTTAATATTGACATGTTCTATTAAAAAACTCCTCTTAATTCTCTGTAGAAGTTTAGAAGACCCCTCTAATTTTTCCTGCCTCAAATAGTCCTGTAATAACTTTGTACATGATTAACAAGGAATTGTTGTCTGAATTTTCACCTTTATATTTTCCTTTATTTCCAAAGCTAAGAAAGACCAAGAAGGAAAGAAAGTGGCCACCAGGAGAAAGCTCCACTCCCATTATGAGGTTAAGCAGGAGATTGGAAGGTAAATGAATTTTCGAACTCTACAGCATCACTGCCAGGGAATATCTCATTGCCCACCTGAGCTGCTGAGGCAGAGGTGGGCCCTGAAAAGGTGGAAGTAAAAGCGGAAGTGGGAGGTCGCTCCAAGTTGTGCTGGGAATGTTTTCCTGAGGGTTCTGATAGGAGATGGGACAGTCCAGGCAGCTCCAACCAGAAAAAAAACCATCCAGAGGCCCACAGATCAGTGCCTGGGCATGACTTCCTGGCAGTGGGAGCATCCCAATCCCATCACATCAGGTCTGTCCCAGGGATCCAAGAGCATCAGCCTTTGCCAGCATGAGCCTGCATCACCTGCAACAGCTTTTCCCTTGATGGGAACGCATTGCTTCCCTTTGGAGACAGCCAGGAGAGGGCAACAGCACCTCACACACAGCAAAATGAGCTTCTAGTGCTGGAGGATTCAAGCACTGAGCAGCAGGGAGCTGTCAAAGGGTGTGGGAAACTCTCTGCCCAGGTCTGATCAGGGCTTGTCCTTCGATTCCTGTGCAGGGGCTGCTTCAGCTTCGTGAAACGGGTGGTGCACAAAGGGAACAGAGTGTCCTGTGCTGCCAAATTCATCCCCCTGCGGAGCAAAACCAAGTCTCGGGCGCATCAAGAGAGGGATATTCTTGCCTCTCTGTCCCACGACAGAATTACCAGGCTCCTGGATGAGTTTGAAACACGAAAAACGTTGATTTTGATTCTGGAGTTGTATCCTTTTCTGTGCAGTTGTCTGGGGAGGCTGGGAATTACTGGGTAGGGTTCATTTATTGAATATCTAAGCAATTAACCACTTCTTGGGTTTTTTTTCTGAGACAAAAGGATGCAACCCTTCTCTGCACTGCAGGATAGCACAGCTCTGTGAGAGCTCCACTGCAGTCCTGGGCTTCTGCTGGGTGAGAAAAATCAGACTTGTGTATACAAGTGTGAATGAGTTATTAAGCACCAAAATTCTTTTCTGAAACACCTGGAAGTTATGGGCTCTGTTTCCATGAGATTCAGTCCGGGTGAGCATGAGGGAAACACACAGCAGAAAGTCCAAAATCAACAGGTAGATTTTAGCAGGAGTGATGCCAGGTTTGGAGCAGCCCATTTCTGCTAGGACTCTGCTGCAGTAGAGACTTCCATGACCATCACAGTGCCTGAGATCACCTCGTGAATTCTGCTGTTGGCTGGATGGAGGTGGTTCCACGACAAAAATCAGCTTTTCCATGTGGTTCTGTTGTCCCTTAATGCCACTGTCAGATGCTCCAATGAAGAGCTCCTGGACCGTTTATTCAAGAAGAGTGTGGTCACTGAAGCTGAGGTAATTTCTCATTTGACAGCCCAGAGCTGGTTCCCTCTGCATTTTCCTTTTGGAATACGAGAGATGTCTTTGAACCAGTGATAATCTCTCAAAGCAGAATCAGCCTTTCCAATGCGTTCCTATCAAATTTCATCACTAAAATGAGTTCCCCTGAGGAATAACTAGAAACAGCCAGTGGGTTTGACCACCAACATTGCATTCAGCCTAAACAAAAGATTATATTTGCTCTACTATCATCATTTCTTTGCTTTCTGTCATCTGGTGCTTCTGTATCTCCACTTAACACCACTTTATCCCCTTGATTATATTCTATCTAATCCCTTTCTGCCTTTAAAAGAAAAGATGAAATTATAGTTTCTAAGGGATCTTTTTGAGATCCTTGGTGTTAAAAGTTCAAAATGTTTCACATCTGCCATTTAGTAGCCAGGTGTCCAATATTTATTGGTAAAATTGATTTTTTTTTTAGAAACTCTCAGAGGGAAACATCATAGAATCATAGAACGGTTTGAGTTGGGAGGGACCTTTAAAGATCAAATCTTGGTGCAATCAGGGGCTCTCCTATTTACTCTCACTGTTTAATAATTGTTTAATTAATAATTCTTTAATAACTGACTCAATTCTTAGGTCAAACTGTATATCAAACAAATTTTGGAAGGAATCAAATACCTTCACGACAACAACATCCTTCATTTGGACATCAAGGTAACGTGCAAGGGGAGGTTTGGCTTTTCCCAGCCTCTTGCTGGCCAGGGAATGGGTGTTCTCTGAGTTAATCTTACCACTGAAAATACTCCCTGCTCTCAGGAAAAATTCCCCCATTTATTTTTTTTTCACTCAATAGCCACTGAATATCCTCATGGTTTATCCTGAGAGGGAAGACCTGAAGATCTGTGACTTTGGATTTGCCCAGAGGATCACACCCGTGGAGCCTCAGTACAGCAAATATGGCTCTCCAGAGTTTGTTGCCCCAGAAATTGTTTCCCAGTCACCAGTGTCAAAAGCAACTGATATCTGGTAATCTCTCATTTTCCTAAAAAGCTTTTCCAGGCCCTCAATGGCCTGAATTTCCATTAGCTGTTAATTAGTAAATGGAGCAGTGATAATAACACAAGAAACTGAAAGCGAACGCTGACAATCCAAAAGCCATCAGGGCTCTTTAAAGCTCCTTCTGCCTAATTTTTTTCAGTCATAATTGAACTCTGACTGCTGATTAATGCAAAGGAGCATCTTACAGGAGATGATCTCTATTCCAGGCAGCAATCAGAGGGAATGATCCTAAAGAGCTTTCTAGAAAAGGCAAACAAACTCAAAAACTCAGCATTTTCAGTCTTTTCCTCTGTCTGCTTTAAAAATGGGAGAATTGCTTTAGAACAATTAAAAAAATATTGAAGGGGGGAAATGAATGGAAAAAACAATAGCTTTTGGGATCTATTATCCTTGAAAAGTCAGGAGAAGGTAATTTTCCAGGGTGTCTAGTGGCAGGAAGAGGGGCTTGAGAAGGATGGGTAAATAGTGACAAATGTGCCATTTGTGTTCCCTCTCTCTGCAGGGCTGTTGGAGTCATCACGTATTTAAGGTAAATAAATCTTGGAAACACTCCCTCAATAACCCCTTTGTCCATCAGAGCCCTCCAGTACTTTCAAGTGAGGGATTTGAGTGGAGCATTCAGTCCTTCCATGAAAAGGACAATTTATTTTGTGGTTTCCTCCTTTCCTGGTTGCTCCTCACGATCACTCCAAGTCCCAGGCACGGAGTCCCTCGTGTGTTTAAAAACCCCATGCAAGCATTTGTGCTTCTGCCATTTCAACAGAAAATAGAAGTCTAAAATCCATCTCCTTTCATTTTATGGTGTTCAATAAAAAAGCCTCACGTGCAAGTCTCCATTTGCTGGGGAGAACGACAGGAAAACTCTCCTGAACATCCAGAACGGGGAAATCTCATGGACCATTCCTGATGTTGTTCACTTGAGTGAAGATGCAAAGGACTTCATGAAAGGGATCCTGCAGCAGCAGCCCAAGTGAGTGCCCTCCTGTGCCTCCCTCCGTGCAGAGCTCAGAGCCTCAGCTCATCCCAGCTCATCATTGGGTTTGAAAATGAGAAAGCTGAGTGAGATGTGGTGCATTTTCCCTTAAATTCTTCTTTCTTATTCCCCATTACCCAACCCACAATTTGGATATTTGCAGAATTGGCCTGTCTCTGGTGGGGTGATGTCCTTACTCCCTGCCTCCTCCAGGCAGAGGAGTTTCTGGAATGACACAGATGAGTGGGAAGAGTAAATTTTCCCCAATAGGGAGTTAGGCAAGAATCAAATAACATTGACCACATTCATTAAGCAATTCCAAGTACAGAAGTTGGCCTGAAGGTGTGTATACAGGCACTTGATTTTAATTTCATTTCTACTCTTTCTGCCTGCTGCCAAAGCTATTTTCACTTTGGCCACCTCAAGAGGCAAAGTCACTCTGAGGGCTGCTCTTTCCCACAAGTGGTTCATGATAAGTTTGTCCTGCTCCTTGACCAGTAAATTTTCCCCAATATCCAATCTAAACCTCCCTGGTGCAACCCGAGGCCATTTCTCCTTTGTTCTATCACATAAAGGAAACTGGCTTTGCAGACCAAAGTTATGGTTTCTAGGCATGTTTACAGGCACTTGATTTTAATTCCATTTCTACTCTTTCTGCCTGCTGCCAAAGCTATTTTCACTTTGGCCACCTAAAGAGGCAAAGTCACTCTCAGGGCTGCTCTGGACACCCTTGAACCCCTGCAGAGAGCCACGAGCTCTTCCTGAGGATCTGTGGGGAGTGGCAGACTGAAAAAGAAGGATATTTTCACCTTCAGGGAAGGAAACCTTGGGTTGGAAGCTTGTTGGCTTCTCAGGTCTCAACCAGTATCCTATGGACACACCCCAGAGTGCACATGGGTGTCTGCACGCAGCAGCACCTTCAGGAAGATCAGTGGTTGCTGCTGAAGGTGATTTCCTACTAAAATGTTTATCTGTTCTCTTACCAGAGTCAGGCCGAGTGCTTTGGACTGTCTTTCCCACAAGTGGTTCATGGTAAGTTTGTCCTGCTCCTCAACCAGTAAATTTTCCCCAATATCCAATCTAAACCTCCCTGGTGCCACCTGAGGCCATTTCCCCTTGTTCTATCACATAAAGGAAACTGGATTTGCAGACCAAAGTTATGGTTTATATTCCAAAGCCTTAAATCACTAAGGGAAAAAGTTAAAAATTAACAGCAAAAAGGATCTAATGATGTATTGAAAAGGGCTTGCTTTTATCACTGAAAAGATGATTTTGTCTGCATTTAACTATGAAAGAACTGCAACCTTTGATCTACTGTAACTTTCCTAAATTAAACAACTGTGTAAAGAGAGAATTCTAAAAAAAAACCCACAAAAACTTCTCAAAAAATGACGTCAGGATTTTTTAACCAATTCTTTTCCTCTCATTCCACTCGGCAGCATAATGTCCCTCTTGAAGCAGCTCATTTCATTAATACCAAACAGCTCAAATTCATTGTGGCTCGGAGCAAGTGGCAGGTGAGATTCTCTAACTCTGTGTTGGTTCTCTTTAGTTATATCTATTTTTAATTGCGTCTGAATCTTTGGAAATCTTTTGGGTTAGGACAGTGAGCTCAGCAGAGATCTGAGCATGGCTGTGAGTTGGGAATAAGCCCAGGAGAGATGGATGTGTCAGGAATTAATTATCTAGGCTTTTACTGCCTGGAATCCCATGCAGGTGCCTGTAAGACACAAGGTTGTGTCTAAGTTAGGTGCCCTCAGCTGCCTTTGCAATCGGAGCTGAATTACACACAGGTGTCAAGAAAATGCCTCTTTTCTTGAAGTTCTCTAAAATATTTAGATTGGTCACCTTCTGAACATGCCAGTTTCTCTCTGCTGGCTGGAAGGAGAAGCTTCAACTGAGATGCCCCATGTGGCATAATTTAGAGCAGAGGAATCCCTTCTCCTACACTGTGGTAGATCTTCTGCTGGCCTCAGTCACTGTAGGTTGTATTGCAGTCAATGAATTTAAGGCCATTTACTCCAGTGAATCTCTCATCTTAAGTTTTCTATCAAAAACTTCTTTCTATCTGCTTTGAGTGGCCAGAGTGACTTTGGAAATTGCAAACAGAGTCCTCTTTCCCCCAGTCACAAGAGCATGTGTGTCCCCTGAGGTCAATTTAGGTTCACATCAGTGGAGGGAAGAGAAAGATTTGGAGAGCAAATGAGGTTTGATTGGTGACACGTCCAGAGGGTGGTAATGTCTAATTAGACTCATGGGTGTGGTATTTAGGGGTGCAGGAGTTCATTCTGGTGTGTTTGCTTTACCATACTCCCACCATCTCCTTGTGCTGCGTGTTTCTTTCCTCCTCAGCGCTCCCTGATGTGCTACAAATCCATCCTGGTGATGAGGTCCATCCCAGAAATCCTCGAAAGGACCCACGACAACACCTCCCTGGCCATCTCCCGACACCTCATTGAGGAAAGCACTTCATCCAGCACCAGCGGCTCCTCTTCGGACAACGAGAACTCCAATTTCCCAAAAAAGAGGCATTTTGGCTCCACCCCTGAACTGCACTTGCCTGTATTCGATGCCCCGAGCCATCCCGAGCCTCTGAAACGTGGAAGTGAACGGGAGCACTCCAAAGCCTCCGTGCCTCCAGTAAAACCCATGAGGAGGAAATATGCGTCCATGAAGGCTGAGGTGGGGGACAAATCACCCACAGAAAGCAAAGAGCTCATGGCGAGTATCCTACGGGAGAAAGAGGAGCAGCTCCAGCCCAGCCTTCAAGCAGAGCCGTCCCAAAGAAGTGGTGCTGCCGAGCCTTCATCCCTGAGGGCTTCCACGGAGAGCACGTCGCTTCTGCATCAGAAAGAGAAACCAGACACATCTTCATCTGACAAGGACAGGGTTGAAGAGGCAGGGGATGGGACAGAAAAGCCTTCTGCCTGTGTTCCCAGGCAGAGTGTCATTAAAAGCACCTTCTACAGCCAAGCAACTGAGATGCCTGCAAGGCCTCCCTCCTCACCAGGCAGGGAGTTCAGAAGGCACCTGGACAGAGCCAGAAGGACTTTCAGGAAGGCTGGGTATTCCAAGGTGCCCCTCAGTGGCCTCCGTGAACCCCTCCTTGAGCAGTTTGAACTGGAAGAAGAAGAAGAAGGAGGAGATGATCGCAGGGAAGGTCTGCTGGGATCCTTGACCAAATCCGCATCGTTTGACACTGCCAGGAAGCCACCACACCCTGCCATCGCTGGTGCCAGCCGCAGCCGCTCCCTGGATGACTACAGGCTGAGAGCCTCCAGATCCTTGAGGGAACAAGATATTTTGGAGGAGGACTGCGATGTCTTGTCCCAGGAGAGCTGCCCTGAAGGCAGCGATCACTGTGACATTTCTGCAGCGCCTGGCAAGGGATGTTCTGCTGACACAACAGAGCAAGGAGGTGTCAGGAGAGCCAGCAAGGACTGCTCAGGAGAGAAGCCATCTCCCTCCACACATTGTGAGGGGAATGGGTGCCCACCTGCTTTTATACAACAGGTAGAGGGACTTCCAGTGTCACCTCATAGGGGTGAGAACAGGAAACGTTTACTGAAGAAGTCAAAAGCCACTGAGATTGAGGAGGACGTTGAATGTTTGGAAGGCAAAAGCCCCATCCCGACTGCCCAGTGCTCAGATGTAACAGCATCATCAGCTCCAAAACATGAGAGCATGGAGGGTAAATCTGCCTCTGACTCTGCATTTCAGCGGGGCAAAGAGTCCATTTCAACCCTCACAGAGTCGGAGACCACCCCCAAGTCATCTCCTCCAAGTAAGGGAGGGGTGTGTTTGTCCCAGGAGTCTGCTCCCACTGGAACCCACCCAGATCTAACAGGTGGAAGCTTGCTTATCAAAAGGGCAGCCCCAGCCCCACCTTGGAAAGACAAAAGGCAGAAACATTCACATGAAAAGACTTCTGCTCCTTGCGTTGCTGAATCTGAACTCATGGAGCAAGAAAGCTCTGCTGTTCCAATAAAACAAGGGGAAATGGATTCACTTCCAGTATGTAAAGACAAAAGTCAGGTAATTCCTGGGAAAAGTGTCCCAGCAGCTACTGCCATGATGGGCAAACGGCCAGGTACCCTCTCAGCTGGTGAAGGTGCTCCTCAGAAGCTGAAGATCCATAAAGGGGAGAGATCTGCTGTCCTGGAAGATGCAGGAGTGCTTGTTACAGGAATCACTCCACCACCTGCCCACAGTGGGGAAAGCCAAGCATACAAGAAGGCTCCTGTTCACTCAGACACAGCATCAGCTGTCCTGAAGGGAGAGCAACTCGCCGTTCCCAAAATCCCACCACCAGGATCGGTACCAGCTCCGGTGTCCAGTGAAGCACAGCAGGCTCACAGCAAGGAGAAACTTGCTGCTCTGAGGAGTAAAAGCTCAGCTGTCACCGAGGTTGTTTCCAGTTTGGCCCATGAAGGAGCTGAACCCCAGCAGGTTCCTGAAGGCCATGGCTCAGAGCCTGCTGCTATGGAGAGCAGACATCCTGCCAGAGCTGTGTCCTCCCAAAGCACTGTCCTCCCTCAGGTCTGGGAGAGCGAAAATCAGGAACATCCAGAGGTGTCACTTCACAGTGAGATGAGATCTGTAGTGACAGCAAGTGGAAGCCAAGCAGCTGGACAGGCTGTGGCTGCTCCTTTCCCCAAGCCTGGACATGGGGTGTTTGAGGAGGACAGGGCTGGGATTTTGGATGGTCTGGAGAGCAGGAGCCCAGGTGCATTAACTGCTTCACAACCAGAAGTTGCTCCAGCTTCAGCCTATGAACTGGAATATGAGGAATATCCAGAGGTTTATGGTGAGGATGGAGGCACTGCCTTAGAAAGTGGAAGATCTGATGCTGGAAAAGCTGTCCCACCAGTGCTCCGCAGGGATCACGGTCAAGAGCTGTCACATCACAGATCTTCTTTCTACAGTGACGAGGAGTCTGCTGTGCTGGAGGACTTAGTGGACGAGATGGTTTCCCTCTCTGAAGAGATGAATGTTTGGGCAGAGTCAGTTTCTGGAGAGAAGGAAAGCAGGAAGCACATTTCTCCTCGCAGAGAGATGTTCTACAAAGGCAGCCAGGCACACATGGACACCTCCTTCCCTTCCGTCCTACAGGGGGGAAGAGGAGAAGTCTCTGAGCAGGATGACCTTGCAGAACCCTACCTTGCCCTGAGTGAGGAGCCAGGAGTCTTGGAAGGGCAGGGAGCACGGACAGTTCCTCATGAATGTGAGCACCTGGAGGACTTGGCGTTCGAGACTCCCCCCTCCAGCCGAGAGAGCATTTCCTCAGCAGAGAGCTTGGACACTGGAAAAAGACCCATCCACATGCCAGTGATCAAGGACACTGGCAAACACCCGGAAGTTTCCTTGGTAAAAATCAAAGACCTGGCAGATGAAACACCCAGTCTCCACAGTGGCCCTCAAAAATTCGACATCTCAGAGGTGGAGCCAGCCTATATGAATTTCTCAGATTTGTACGACATTGTCTACTTTCCGTTCGAGTTTCTGAGCTACAAGAAGCCTTCACCCAAACCAGTTCCTAGAAGGTTTATGCTTCTCGAAAGAGCACGGTCCCCTCCCTCAGGACATCTCCATAAGGATAAAAGACTGTGCATCAGGGAACAGGAAGACAAGAACAGGAAGAACCGTTTGGAAATATCCGAGGATTCAAAGGCAACTAATTTATTAGCCACGGGGAAAGGGGCAGAGAGCCATAAGGAAATGTATAGCTCCCAAAAGTACTCCAGTGGGAAGCAGAAAAGCTCCTTCCACACCAAGCCTGGACTCTTTAAGCCATATGCAAGGTCTCACTCAGTGGAGGAGTCGGTGGAGCAGAGTCTGAAGAAGAAAGTAAAAGCTTCTGTTGCCCATATTTCAAGAATCCTAAAAGGAAAGACGTCTCCTGAGCCAGAGGAAGGTAATTATTTCACTCTGTTCTTTCACAGACGTGCTGCTATAACTGGGCTCTGCTAAAGCTGCCTTTTTGTTTTTTCCCAGCGTATTTGAAGCTGTGGTTAGACTGGGATTGCAAATCTGCCCATGGCAGGATATGAAAGCAGCAGTCTCCACCCCACCATCAGGTTTCTATTAGTGGCTGGCTTCAGTGAAGAGTCAGCTTAATTAACCCATCCACTGATGGAAGGGGCTCAAATTCCCTATTTGAGGTTGCACAGAAGCAGTTCAGGGCTGGGTGATGCTTTCCCTGCTGCAGTTGTCATCTGACAATGGCAAATCTCGAGGGTTTAAGTGACTGGGAGAAGCTGAGGTCACCCTGGCTACTGGGCATCAGAATCTGTCCTTTCTTCTCTGCCACCCCTGGATATTCCCTGTTCTTCCAGGACACTGTTCTGTTTTCAGCAGCTGTCACAGCCTTCCCTGTTAATCAAAGGCTGGTTAATAAGGGAACCTGTGGCTGTTTTATGTGTGAAGGCAGAACTGTCACTGCAAATGGATGCCACGGGGAGAAGGATGGCCTTGAATGACTTCTCATCCTTTCTCACAACAGAATTTGGTGAGCTGGGAGGTGAGGCAGCAGAAAAGGAGCTGTTAATAGGGGCTGAAGGATCTCTGAAGAGGAAATCAGCACTGCCTTCATTCAAGCTACCAAGCCTCATCCCAAAGGAGAAAGGTATTGCTGTGGCAGGAGTCAGTGGTTCGTTTCACCCCCGGGGGTGATTCAGCAAAGCTGAACTTGCTTTTTCCCTGGCAAGTCTCCCCTTGACTCCATCAGGAGCATTTTCTGAGGTCAGGTTACTGTCCCAGCATTCAGCAGAGCCCAGACAAACACTGGGAAAGGCAGCTGTGGGAGGCTGGCAGCCCCTGCCCAGTGCAGAGGAAAAACCCTGGGGAAACACACCAGAAAACCTGAGCTCCCCCTTTCTCATGGAGATAGGAGCAGATTTGATGCTCTGTGGGGTTTTTCTTTCATCAATATCCATCTTTCACGTCTCCTTCTCTCTTCTTGTGTTGTCTTGATCATAGAATCATTTAGGTTGGCAAAGACCTCTAAGATCATTGAGTCCAACCATTAACCTAGCACTGCCAAGGCCATCACTAAACCACGTCTCCAAGTGCCACATGTCTGTTAAATCTCTCCAGGGATGGTGACACTGTCCTGGGAATCCTCCTCCAATCCTTGAGAACACTTTCCACGAAGATATTTTCCCTAATATCCAATCTCAACCTTCCTTGCTGCAACTTGAGGCCATTTCCTCTGGTCCCATTAGATCCCCTCTTCCTTGAAATTCCATGATTTAGTTTTGCCCCCACATTTAGGCTCAGCCAGAGGAACACCCTTGCTGTGACAGGGTCTGTCTGTGCTCTGAGCTGTGCTGCTGCTTTAGCTGTACCAGGGCTGGGCAATGTAGATACTCCCCACGGATTTTCCAAGATCCATCTGGATCTGTCACACTACACCCTTGGGTGAAGAACAGGGTTCCTGCACCTAATTATTGAAAGGTAATAACGAAAAGCAGAGCTTCTAGGCAAGGTTTTTTATTCTGCATTGATCCAGCAGATTGTTTTGAGGGCTATAAGGTCACAGTGGCTGTACCCGTATGGGATTGAGGTTGCTCTCTAAGGGGGTCTCATCAGATACAAGATGGGGATCACAGACAAGACAATTTGAAAACCCCAGGGAGATTTTTACATCTCTGGAAAGGCTTTTTGCTTCTCTCTGACCTTTCAGGGGTTCACCACAAGCTGATGCCATCCTGCCAATGATACTTCACGTAGAAAATAAATGATCAAGTGCAGGGTGTCACTAGACAAGTGTATGGACCAGTCACCTATTTGCATCCCAGCACCTGTGTGCTCAGGGAGTTTTCCAAAGGAAGGGCAGACCATGAACGAGAAAAGCTCTTGACCCCATTAAAAATGCATTCTGATGTCCTGCAGGGACTTGTTTTCCACAAAGCTCTCCTGGATATTCTGAATCACCACTTTTCCTCCTCTCTGCAGCTCCATCGTTCGTTGAGGAGCTCATGGACCAGGCTACGGCCGCCGGACAGTGTGTGACACTCTCGTGCCGGACAGCAGCTCACTCCTCCCTGCACATCAGCTGGTTCAGAGGTGACACTGCCACCCCTCCTGAGAGTCCCTGACCCCTGGGACAGGGCTGCAGGGAGAGCCTTAAACACCTTGGTATCAATTTGCAGGGTACTTATGATGCCTTAAATGGCTACCTAGAAACAGAGACCAGACAGGAATAAAGGAATCAAGGAGGAATTTGTTTGAAAGGCCTTCAGAGGTCACACTCTGGGCTCCAGAGGCTCCTGCCTCAGTGCATCCCAAAATGGACAATGACAGCTCCCGAGTTCTTCCCACTTTGATATCAGCATCAATTGCCCAAGCAGAAGCCAGGCAAGGATGGAATTTGCCCAAGCTTGCCCCCCTCTCGCCAAGATGAAGGTTTGCAGTTGTTGGGCCCAGGAGGGTCTGGGTGTCCTTGGAGAGCGAGCTGGAGAGGCTTTGTTATGTCAGTGTGAGCATGAGAGAACAGCACTGAACGAGCTCCAGGGAACTGCAGAGTTACACTGGGCACTGCAGGGTTGGGAACAGAGAAAAGTTAAACCCTAAGGCATCACTTATCCCTCCCATCTCCTGCTTTCCAGATGGGATACCTGTCCAGAGCAGCAGCCGGATCCTCATCTCATCCACGCTCAAACACTTTCAGCTGTTAACAATTCTCTCTGTTAATGCTGAGGACTTTGGTATTTACACCTGCGTGGCCACAAACTCCCTGGGCTCAGCATCCACCTCTTGCGTCATAAGAAAAGCAGGTGAGAGAAGGAGTAGCTACAGAAACAGGTATTTAAGTACTTCTGCCCCAAAATGTGAATACCTTTGAGGTGAGATTTCTGCACGGCTGCAGAGGAACATTCTCTCCCTTGCTGTGGTCCACAGCTCGTTCATTCCCTCTTCTTCACTCTTTATTTTCTCTCCTGGATTAAGAGCCACTTGAAGACAAAATCTTAGTGCTGAGTTTAAATTAGGCATGGTAAAATTGCTGTTCCACTATCTGTGTGTACATATATATTAAAAACATATACATGTTTTACGTATATCTAAAAATAATATCTGTAGCTGAGACATGCTGGGCGTAGAGTTTCGTACCACTGCAGTGCTGCTGTTAGCACTCACGGGGTTTGTGCCTCCTCCCCACAGAGGTTCCCCCCAGCCCTCCACCCCCTGACATCGTGGAGGTTTACAAGGATGGAGTGCAGATGGTTTGGAAACCTGTGGAAACCAACACCCCTGTCCATTACACTGTCCAGTGCAAGACTGAAGGTAAAGTGTTGTCCTTTTGCTTTGCAAGGAACACTTGAGTTTGTATGATCTCTTCGCCAGCTGAATATTTTATTTTTATTCAGAAGCAGCCTGATTTAACTCCCTAGCTCAGAGCTAGGAATGGGATTCATACAGCCATCATTTAGCCATCGAAAGTTAGAGGTTGTGCTGGTTAAATCAGCCTGGAATTTGCATAATCATACCGAGGCTTTGATAAAGTGGGAATCAAACAATGCTGCGTGGAAGCTACAACCAAAATGTGAGCAGCTACAGGTGAAAACGCCTGGTCTGATATGCAGGTCTGAGTAATCTGACAAAATTAGATGTTAAAAAGACAACATCATTCCAGGCTCAGGCTTTCTGTACAGTCTTGGAGAAGGGTGATTTATCAAACAGGTAATTATCCTCTGCTGAACAGCTGTGCTTTCTTTTCACACTGGCTATGGAGGAAGCTTAGGGCTTAGAGCCAGGACAAGTCAACCAAAGTCTGGCAAAACTGCATCACCCCTTTGATGCTCTCTTTCAAGGCTTGGTCCAGAGGCTGATGAAAGTCAGTGGATCATTTAACCATGGAATGGGTTGGGTTGGAAGGGACCTTAAAAATCATCTAATTCCAGCCCCCTGCCACAGGCAGGGACACCTTCCACTGTCCCAGGCTGCTCCAAGCCTGTCCAACCTGGCCTTGGGCACTTCCAGGGATCCAGGGGCAGCCACAGATGCTCTGGGCACCCTGTGCCAGGGCCCCAATGCCCTCTGAATATTAAATTCTTCCTGACATCTAATCTAACCCTTTCCTCTCACAGTTAAAAGCTGTTCCCACTCATCCTGTCACTGTCTGCCCTTGTCAAAAGTGGATGTTTTTCTGTGCAGTTACAGAAGCTTTGTATCGAATCCCCAAGGCTGTTCTGCCTCTCTTGGGACAGCTTTGCTGTTGTTTATCATCAGTGTGATGTCTGATGGCAATTCCTGTTGCAGCCACACAAACACAGCCCTTTGGATTCAGCTGTTCCCTGTTCCTTCACTTAATTCTCCAGACAAGCAAACAAACACACAAACATTCCTTTCTGGATTACCATGGGTGTGGGCAGCAGCTTTCTGCTTTTTCCCTCTGGAGCTGCCGTGAGTCACTTTTTCTCCAACACTGCTTTCTTCATCATTTTTCCTTTTGACATAAATGTAGGAGAGATTTTGGGGAGGATCCAAACACAAGTTCTTCCAATTAGGAAGAAAAATGGGAAACAGCATCTACAATCTTCCACTGCATTCTGTGTATTTGGCAGGAACAAGTCCTGCTCTCCTGAACACAGGAGGATTAAGGTAATCATCCATTATTTGACAACAGGCTTTTATAGGCTGCTTCTGCAGATATTTTTCTCAATTTTTAAGCTGTATCTGCTCCTTCTTGCACAAAGAGCCCCCAGTTCAACCAGTACTCTGCAAAGCCATTGATATCTTGGGTTTTGGGTGGGGAATTGCTGCTTATCCAGTGGTTTGAGGCTCTCTGCCAGAGTTTATTTGAATGGAGGGATGAGTTTAATCTCAGGCAGTCGCAGAGAGCTGGATTCAGACTTGAGCACAGCAGCAAAATACAGGACACAGCATCATGTGGAAGGTATGTTGATTGTTTGCAGGTGATTTTCTCCTTCCTAACTTAGTCCCATGAATAATGAGTGCAGAACGTACCTACAATTCCAGTTCCAAGAGAAATCATAAAATTCATAAAAGCTGAGTAAAACTGTCCATGTTTCAAACACTGGGTTTGTTAGGTTGGTGTTGGTGGATGGTTCTGTCCAGGAATCCTGCAGCTCATGGTCTCAATTGGATTCAAGACAAGCCAACAGGAAAAAAAATCAGTAATTTATCCTTAGTTTGGAGTTCTTGATGTATATTTCCAGTAGAGTTTGGCAGCATGAATTAGATAAAAACAAAAAATACAGGAAAGTTTCACCACTCCTCTGGAACAATATTGGCACAACTTGGAATTATTGGATATAAATCAGCTGATTTTAGAGAAGAATAACACAGGTACAGCCCAAAATTTGGCCATGGAAAGTTGGTTTCTCCAAATTCCAGCACATAAGCTGGTGGCAAAAAAATAAACCCACAACAAAACCCCAAATCCCAAAAATCTCCAACCCACTGTGAACCACCCTAAATGAGTCCTGATCTCTTTTCTCTCTTCCCTTGGTTAAGATGGGGAGTGGACGACTCTTTCTTCTGACATCACCGACTGCTGCTACCACGCCAGGAATCTCCCCCAGGGGTTCATCTACCACTTCAGGACAGCCTGCAGCAGCAAGGCAGGGATGGGACCCTACAGCGACCCCTCTGCCAAAGTCAGCATCACTGGGAACGATCAGACAGGTAAGATCAAATGCCAAGAAACCACTGGGATTCTCCTACATCACACCCACTGCATCCTTTTAGATGTGAGCCCAGAAGCCAAGAGCGAGGCCAATTCCACTTGGCTCGGGGTTGTTTGGGGCTTTTCCATCTAAAATTAAATTATTTTCTAATTATTCTCTGATTCTGGACACAGGCAAATAGGTATAAACATATTAAAAACCCCAATAAGATAACAACATCATGTACATATAAACAATGTGTGAATATATATAAAATTAAATAATAAACCAAAAACCTGGGAACTGTAGATTAGCTAGTGAAGACACACTGAGTTTTGATTTGAAATCATGAGAAAATTGTACAATAAATGTGTTACTGGAGGCATTTATCTCCTGATCTAGATCTTGAAAACCCTGGACTTGCTTATGCTACAAACTTAATTCTAAATTCCATAGTTAAGTTCTCTATTCTGGTGTTTTTCCATTGGGAATTATTGTCCTTCTGTTGTGAACTTTCCAGTTGTATTTTGTCTCCAAAGTAGAGAAAGCTTGATTTACTATTTTTTTAATACCTTTTTGGTACTGCACACATGTTTTTTAAAATTAAGAGATCCATAACCCCACAGCAAACATATCATCATAGCAAAGGAAGTGTCCTTTCTGTGGAGAAACAGCAGGATGGTCTAGCTGGAATTTCCTCCCAATGGAGAGGACTGGTCTGTAAAAATCGGTTCACAGAGATATTTTTAACTCACCCTAAGTCCTCTGCTTTCCTTTTTCTCAGGATTTATGAGATCTCAGTGTGTCCAGCTTTTCCAAGCTGCATTAAAGGCATGCTTTAGCATTTCGGGGAGTGCTTGGACACAACCACACGCCAGAAGCAGAGCAACAAGTTCCAGCTGCTGCCCCGAAATGTCCAACCACAAGAAGTTTCTAATTTCTTGTCAGTTTTCCCCATGCCCTGAGGACTTGTTGTGTGAGACAACGTGAAACAGTGGCTAAGATGTTTGATACCATAGCACAGAACACAGGATCCATCTCATTCTGCCTGGAGTGGCCACACCAGGGAATTTTTGGGTGGACAGAGCAGAATGTGTTGCACTCTAATAGCACTGAGTGCCACAGCTGGAACACAGAGTCACTTGGAGAAAGCTCTGCTTGTGTTTGTTCATAGATGGCAGGGAAGGCTCAGAGAGGCTCCAGTTTCCACACAGAGCTGTTTGCCTCTGTAACCTCTGTCCCTTCTTCCCTGCAGAGCTTCGTGCTGCCACACAGGAGTTCCCATCAGCTGCTTCTGAAGAAGAGAGTGAAATGATCACACCTCCTGAGCCCTTCCCAACCTACCAGACCTACGCTTTCCAAACTGAGATCAAAAGGTAGAGAATCCAATGGAGCTTTCAGGGAAATCCCACGTGTGAAGGAGCAGCTCTCCAATGAGGAAAGGCTGAGAAAATTGGGGCTGTTCAGCCTGGAGAAGAGAAGCTTTGGGGTGACCTAATTGCACCTTCCAGTACCTGAAGGGAGCCTACAAGAAAGATGGGCAGGGACTTTCTATAAGGGGTTGTAGTGACAGGACAAGGGGATGGCTTCAAACTGAAAGGGAGTAGGTTTAGATTAGATATTAGGAAAAAATCTTCCTTGTGAGGGTGGTCCCTGGCACAGGTCATCCAGAGAAGCTGTGGCTACCCCTGGATCCCTGGAAGTGTTCAAGGCCAGGTTGTTTTACCACCCTCATTGTAAAAAAAAAACCTTTCATCCTCATATCTAGTCTAAATCCACCCTCTTTTAGTTAAAAACCATCAGTCCTTGTCCTGTCACAACAGATGTGCTGGGCAGCAGGGCAGCCACTGGATTTATCATGAAGTGAGCCCAGGGCTAAACAAGTTTCCTTGCTGCACCAACCTTTGCAGCCACCATTTCAGTCAGGGTGCTGGGATTCAACTTTCTCTGCCTGAAAGAGGGACACTGACTTCTGTTGCCAACAAGGAGTAGTCCTCTTGCTCTCTCTCTCCAGAGGAGTTAAGCTCTCACTCCTGTAATTTAAAGTGACTGTACAGTTAAAAGACACAGGAGGATGTGCAAACTGTGACAAGAGATGCAACAACTCCCCACCAGGCACAGATGAAAAACACAGCATGGGATCCTGGTGGTTTTAGAGAACAGAAGAGAAGCTGAATGTGCCTTTGTGTTCCTTTGTACTAGGGGCCGATTCAGCATCGTCCGGCAGTGCCGGGAGAAGGTGAGCGGCAAGACTTTGGCCGCTAAAATCATCCCTTACTGGCAAGAGGACAAGCAGGCTGTGCTGCTGGAGTACCAGGTGCTGAGGAAGCTTCACCACACAAACATAGCCCAGCTGAAGGGTGCCTACGTCAGCCCCCGGCACTTGGTGCTGATCCAGGAGATGTGTGTGGGACCAGAGCTGCTCCACTCCTTGGCGCTACGGTAAGAACGAGAGGGAAGGGTTTTGGGAGGAAAACACGTTTGTTGCTTTCTCCTGACAAGCTGGATCATCCCTCTGCATCTGTTCCAGTGTGGTATCATTGCACACTGGATTTGTAAAGGGTTTGTTCTGCAACTTCTTGTGAAATAAGAAATTACTTGAGTTCCCTACAATGGGACAACTCAGGGCCACCCAGGTGAGATGTTGAAAGCAGTTTAGAGTGGTTGATATGAGATTCCATCTCCCATAACGGGGAGGTTACTGTCAGTCAGGAAGATTCATTGTGTTAGTGTTTCTAGGTTTGACTCAGAGAAGACTTGAAGCTGAAGAAAATGTGCTTAGCAAGATAGTTGAGTTTTAAGCTTAATAATTAAATATTGGGCATGTTGTTATAAGGCATACAAGTGGGCATTGTTTGTAGCAGAGGTACGTGTGCTTTTCACTGATTAGTTAAAGCAGTTGTCTGTGAACTTTAGAAGCATGCTATTGGCTAAAAAACTTTTAAGAATGTTCTGTAAGAAAGAGATGCTGGGCTGCTGGTCCAGGTGTGAACTGTGTACCATCTCCTGTGTAACTGACTGAGGATAATGCCTCAATGAAATAATAAAAAGCTCCTGGAATGTCTGCCTGAGCCCCCAGCCCATTTGCAAAATAAGCTGACATGCAACTTCTTGTGAAATAAGAAATTACTTGAGTTCCCTACAATGGGACAACTCAGAGCCCCCCAGCTGAGATGTTGAAAGCATTAAAGTGGTTGATATGAAACCCCATCTCCCATAACGGGGAGGTTACTGTGAGTCAGGAAGATTCATTGTTTCTCACAATGGCACCAAATGGATCTGCTGAAATCCTGTGGTTAAAAGTGAGGGAATGGTGGGCATCAAATCTGCTTTCTCTCTTTCAGCTCCACAACATCCTGAACTTCTTGCACCTGTAAACCTGACTCACAGGATGGACCAGCCTCTCCACATACAGCAGATTTGCTAAACTAGAGTTGTTCCTCCTTGATTCTCAAGGGCCTCATGGGCTCAGACACCCAGGGGAGGGTGATAGTGGGTGTAGGAAGGCATTTTTGGGCCTGCAGACAGGACACTTGTGTTTTCTATCCCCTTTCTCCCACCAGGACATCATACTCAGAGGTGGAGGTCCGAGACTACCTGTGGCAGATCCTCAGTGCCACTGAGTACCTCCATGCACACAACATCCTGCACCTGGACCTCAGGTCTGAGAACATGATCATCACCGAGCCCAACCTGCTGAAACTCCTGGATTTTGGGAACGCACAGTTCTACACACCAGACAAATTTATTACCATGGACAAATGCTCGGACTATGTCGAAACCATGGGTGAGTAGTGCTCAGTCACAGCCACTTGGGGTTTATCTGCAATCTGTGATAAACAGAAAGACACAAAAAGTGGTCAAGGCAGCAACTAGAGCAAGAAAAGCCTTCCAGGAGCTGCTCTCCAGTGACAATGTGAGTTTGTGGGAGCAATGAGTATTGACAACAGTCCCACTGCAGACCACAGGGGACAGAACTCACAGCAATGCCACTCAGGCTGGCACCCATGTGTCCATTTATCCAGGGATAAAGCATTGCTGCCAGCTGCACAGAGGTCCTCATGGTTTTACAGCAATCACCATCCACATGGGTCCCCACCCCTATCAGCTCCCTGTCCTGGGAGCTGTCTCTGCTTCCCTCTAGGGAAGGCATCAAAGCATAGAAGTACCCACTGCTTTTGTGCTGCTCTCAGTGTGTTGGAGAGGAGCTTGGCTCACACCAGCTTGCTTTTCCAGCTCCAGAACTGCTGACAGAGCAAGGAGCCCTTCCTCAGACTGATATCTGGTCCGTGGGAATCACAGCCTTCATCATGTGAGTCAGTTGATTGCTCCCTGCCTTGTGAGTGCCTTTAAAACCACAATTTCAGAGAGTTAATCTCAGCTGTGCCCCCTCTCCTTGGCAATGACATGGAAAACAGAGATGGAGGGGATGGATGGGCAACCTGTGCCAGGGCTTCACTGCTCTCATAGGGAAGAATTTCTTCCCAATATCTAATCTATAGCTCTCCTCTTTTAATTTAAAACTGTTCACCCTTGTCCTACCAGTACAAGCCCTCAGCCAAAGTCCCTCTCCAGCTCTCTTGGAGCCCCTTTGGGCACTGGAAGGGGCTCTAAGGTCTCCCTGAAGCCTCCTCTTCTCCAGGATGAACAATCCCAAGTCTTTCAGCCTTTTCTCATAGCAGAGGTGCTCCATCCTTCTGATCACCTTAGTGGCCTCCTCTGGACTCGCTCCAACAGCTCCACATCCTGCTTATGCTGGGAGTCCCAGAGCTGGAGGCAGCTTCACGCTGATCAATTCTCTTCTTCTGGGGCAGGTTGAGTGCTAACTACCCCATCAGCTCTGATGCACCCTGCGAATTCCTGAGGACAGCCAGGAAGGGCAAACTGAAGCTCACACGGTGCTACGCAGGCCTCTCTGGGGGAGCAGTGTCCTTCCTGCAGAGCACTCTGTGTGCAAACCCTTGGTAAGATGCTGTCTGTCCTCCCAGCAGCACACCTGGGGCAGATCCTGGGTGTTGCCCCCTCACCCAGCACAGATCCCTGACTGAGCCCTCACCTTTGTCTGTCCTAGGGGAAGGCCATCAGCCTCCGAGTGCCTTCAGAGCCCGTGGCTCCAGGAGACAGGTTTGGACAACAGGCAGCAAGCACTGGTCACCTTCCCCACCAACAAACTGAGGAATTTCCTCATGGAACGGGAAAAGAAGAGAGGCCTGCTGTGCTCCAAGTATGGCCTCATGATTGCACAGTGACGTGGATGGGGTAACAGATGGGAATTGCCTCTCTGTGCCCTCCTGCACTGAGTGTTTGGTGCCAAACCCTCCTGCCAAGCTGCTGTGCAGCAGCTGAGCTGGGGGAGCTGCTCTCTGCCCAGCCCCACTGTGTTTTATCCGTGTGTCCTGCGTGCCACCAGCTGTTTCTGTGAATGTGTGACTCATGGGGGGAACTGGGCCACGGGATAGCAAAGGCAGCAAACCCAGCAGTGACTTTGTAAGGAGCAGATTTTCTACCACGAAGAGACTTTGCCACTTTGAAGCTGAGCTGCTCCTCCCTCAGCAGGGAGCAGGGATATGTCTACCCAGAGATGTGGTGACAGAGTTCCTGGCAAAGGCTGTGTGTTTTAATTCTTTTAAAAAATCCAGAAATGTCACGTTCCTCTTTGAGCTTCAAACCCTGCTTTCCTTTGCAAAGGATGGTGTTGGCTGTGTTGTTGCTTTGTACTATAACCTCAGTATTCCTTCGAGTTTCTGCAGTGATTCATGTATCTGTTGGTTCACTCAATTTTCCATATGAGCAGCAGTAAGTGGAGGCTTTCTTAGAGCTGTATCTGGCTGTGTTTAGAAGAAGGAGAAGAGGAAAACAGTTCCTAATGCATTACAGTTCAATACTAGAAGTGAGGCTGTTTATCCAGGAATGCTCTTTCCCAACAAGTTTAACCCATGTTGTTCCAAACCTGAAAGATGGAGCATCATGACTCCCTCCTTTGCTGAGCGTGCAGAGCAGGAATTGTCACTGAGGGCAGAGGAGATTTCCCTGTGCTGTGGAGAGCAGGCACCGACTCAACAGATTGTAAAACTTGGAATGTTGAAGTGATACTTCACTGTGTGCTACAGGAGAGAAACCCAAGGGCTTCGGGCTAGACTCTGTGCTCAGTTCTCTGCGGGGGCAGACACTGCAATGAGGGCTGCCCCCCAAGAAACCTTTCAAGACTCTGGACTCTGCCCAATTTAACTTCTTTTGCAAATCCAGTCAGGTTTTTGTTGGCACAGGCTGGTTCTTTGCTCTTGCTGAGGCACTTTGGGATGGAAAGCTCAGTGCCAAGGAAAAACCTATCTGAACATAAAAATTAATTGTAGATTTACTCATTTGGAGCTTTCACGCTCTTCCATATATGACTTTTATTTTTGCTTCTCACAACTGCATGCGTTTGAGCATGTCTGAGGTCTTTTATAGACTCAACACTGTTTGGTTAAATAAACCATTCTGACAAGCAAGTAAAGCCAGATTTCCTGCTGAATCACTGTCATTATTTTTACAGCCCTTCCCCAAGCCCTGTCCTTATTTGTGCAGCAGGCATCCCAAGACCCTCAATTCCGACCTGGACTCTTTGTGATAACCAGTATACCCTGCCTATCAGTTGGGAACAACACAAAACATCCTTTTCCTAGAGCTTTGGAAGGAGGACATCACTTGGTCAGGATGTGACGATGGCTCTGAGCTGCCCATCTATCCCGAGGTATTCCTGGGCATGGTTTGGAGCTTGCACTGACCAGAATGTGAGAAGGGCTTCAGAGGAACAAACCCATTGGTAAGAAAAAAACAGGTGAGAGCTGTTGATGGAGCATGGAAGGAGTGAAAAGGTGCTGAAAATGGTAATGAAAATATCAGCTATCACAGTCAAGCCTTACAGGTAGTTTTTGTTTTCCTTAGTTCTGCCACAACTGCTTGATAGTTTCTGCCTGAATTCCCACCACCACCACCATGAGGTCAGGACTAATGACCAGTCTGGCAGACTGGGATAGGTTGCCCTTAACATGCAGTTACAACATAACCCTGCCCTTTGCAGAACAAAGCAGAATCTGGACCTGATATTTGGATATGTGTGAAAATGTTTGAGTTTCATTCCTCAACCATCAATAATCTCCAAAGTCCAAGGTTATTGTCAGCATTAAAATCAATGCACTGTTCTCTGCTCAGGAAAGGCTGGAGTTTAACTTCTGTAAGGAAGTGGTCAGAGCCCTAATTATTGAAGGGTAATAAAGCAAAGCAGAGCTTGTAGGCAAAGTTGTTTATTCTGCATTGATCTGGCAGATCAGTTTGAGGGCTATAAGGTCACAGTGGCTGTACCCGTATGGGATTGAGGTTGCTCTCTAAGGGGGTCTCATCAGATACAAGATGGCAATCATAGACAATTTGAAAACCCCAGGGAGATTTTTACAACTCTGGAGAGGCTAATTGCTGCTCTCTGACCTTTCAAGGGTTCACCACAGGCTGATGCCATCCTGCCAATGATACTTCATGTAGAAAATAAATGATCAGGTGCAGGGTGTCACCAGACAAGTGTATGGACCAGTCACCTATTTGCACCCAACCAACCCTTCTTATCTCCTCACCCCAAATCACCTAAATCCATCCCTTATCCCCCTTCGGTCTCTCCCCGAAACACTACTTTAAGTCCTGTGCAGTATCAAAATGCTCTTCCTCTGCACCCCATAGGATGTCTCCCCTGGCTTGACACAACTTCCCTTATCCCAGGTGGTGATTTGGAGAGCTGTTCCCAATGACACATCTCCATGGGAGACATGCCAGGGCCGTGGGGCTGATGGCTCTGTTGGGACAGCCCTGGGAGGGACAAAACCTTTGTTCCTTGGAAACATAATTTGGGTTCCAACCTGCCACTATGACCCTGTGCTCCTCTTGGCTTTCAGTGGGCTGATGGCCCCCAGGATGGGGCTGGAGTAGCCTGGCAGGGCACATTTTATCTCTCTATACAGGTTAACTTCTATCCCATAACCAACACAGCAACAGAGCAGCAGCACATGAGGAGGAGGTAAAAACAAAAGCCATGATAAACATTAAGCAAACAAGATCATATCAATGTTGGCACCACACGGATCCAATAATGCCAGAACAAAGAACACCACCAGGACTCCTCGAGTTAAAAGCGTGGCCGGTATCTGAAGCGAACATCACGGACAGGATGCATCGTCCCAAATCCCCAGCGGCTGACGTCTAGGGCGGGGATCTCCTCCTCCTCATTGACCAGCTCCAGGTCAAAGTGACTCAGCATCAAGAACACAAACAGTTTCATTTCAGCTGTGGCAAAGAACCTCCCAGGACAGGTAGAAACTCCTGCCCCCCACGGCATGTTGACAATTTTCAGCTTCTTCCCGTTTCTGTAGAAATCTTTCTTGGTGCCATCTGGGTTTACAAAACGGTTGTACTTAAATTTGTGAGGCTCCTCGTGGATTTCTGGGTTCATCTGCATGGAGATGTGAGGGAACAGAGCCACCCTGTCTCCCTTGCGGAGGGCGAACTCTGTTCCCCTGCTTGTCCGCAGGCTGGTGTCCTCTAGGACACCTCTGACCAGCAATGGAGCTGCCACCAGCCTCAGGGTTTCCTCCAAGGCACTGTCCAGCAGAGGAGTCTGGTTCAGCATGTCCCTAGTGATGGTAACTGGGGGGCTCCCTGCCTTCACCTCCTGCCCACTCTCCCTCGAGACTTTATCCACCTCATCTCTCACAGCCTTCAGAGCCTCTGGATGTTTCAGCAGATACAAGAGGAGCCAGAAGGCAGTTGGGCCTGTGTTGCCTTGGGAAGCCCAGAGAAGCAAGAACATGAAACGATCCCGCATGTACTCAGGGACGCCGTTTTCTGCCAGAAGCTGGTTTTGGTCACTTATCCAGCCACTGACATTGTCCTTCTGCAAAGCCTTCTTCACAGACAGCACGCTCCAGAAGTGTCTCTTAAGCCGCTCAGCTTCTCTTTTGTCCTTGGGAGGCAACATAGCAAAGGCCAGGCGAGGGAAGAGGCGGTCGTACTTCCGAAACTCCTGGAAGAGCTGGTTGGAGTGGAGGCGATCCTGCTCTTCAGCTTTCTCTTTGTTCCCTGCCCCTCGGGGTCGCTCGGTGCCATACAAAGCCAGGTACCCGGCCCTGAACACGATGTTGTAGCAGTAGTGGAAGAGATTTTCCTCCTGCCACACTTGCTTCTCTCCAGAGCTCAGGTTGAAAAGCAGCAGCTTCTGAAAGCTCTCCATGGTGGCTTGTGTGAGGACAGTGAGCCCATCTCCCATCAGGTGCTTCATGCTCAAGCCACGAGCTACGTTATGAATGCCTTTGGTGGGCTTGTAGCCAAAAACCCGCATGACCAGCTGAGCTGCAGGAGTCCTAAAGTCCAGTTTAGATCTTGATTCCTTCACAATGGCACCAAAGCAGAAGGGATCCATCACGAAGGTGAAGTAATAGCCACCAATCAATACCGTGAAAACATCCCCATGTTTCCTCTGCATCCCTTTTATAAACTCTGAGCTGTCCTTTCTGAATTCCAGCAGGTAGCCCAGCCAGGGAATGGTACCTTTGTCCAGGGGAGGCTCATTGGGTCTCTGTCTCCGAAATGCACCCAGGATGTAGAGCCCACCGAGCAGCGATGACACCAAGGTACAGAGGAGAATCACCCAGAGCACCATGAGAGCTCTGTGCCCGTCCGGGATCTGCGACTAGAGACAGGCTGGGGCAGGAATGTGCACTTTATTCCTACCCAGCAGCTGATAGGCAGATGCAGAGCTGGCAACCTCTGTCCTCATTGGAAGCCAGCATTTGCCTTGCCCCTGTGGAGCACTCTGGTGTGAACTTGTCTCTGGACAAACAGAGATTTTTAAGGGGAAAGGTGTGTTGGAATCTCATTGGAGTACCTCTGTTAAGGGGATGGGTTTTGGCAAGAAGCAAATTCCCTTCTCTAGGCTGCATGGAGCCCAGATTTTGTAAGGAAAATGTTCAGAAAATTCCCCTCTGTGATTTCTGCCTTTGAAAGACCAGGCTATGGACACCGACTGAAAAAATGAAACTGATGCAAAAAACTCCACAACTTGTTAAAAGTTGTAAAGTTGGTATGTTTATTTTGGCTCCAGGTGCATGAGGGAGTAACTCCTCCAAAGGCATGTGCGTCAACAGCAGTGCTCAGCTTGGTATATATCAGGTTACAAGTTATACATGCATTGGATTTCCCAACACACTCATACATACACATAGCCTGTCTCTGCTTCGTATTAAAATGAACTCAGAAGTCATTTCCACACAGTTATACGTGGGCAGTGCCTCCTGGTAGTCATGGGCAGGGGTCTCTGGGATGAAGTAAGTAGTCTTCATCAGCTTGAACTTTTCACCTCGCCTCTTTGCACATACTCCCTGAGCTCCTGGTCTAGGTCCAAACCTTAAGGCCAGTTCAAGCTGGTTTCAGGGCTCGATACCAGGATTTCCAGTCACGGCTGCTTCCCCTTATCAATGGCCTTGCATCCTCCCTTCTATCCTCCCTTCCTTCTTGGCAAGCAGAGTAAGTGTGGAGCTAAGATACACATTGTTCAGCAAGCAAATCATCTCTTAACCCCAAAGTCCTCGATTCAAAACCAAGAGTGGATGTTGGACATGCTGCTGGAAATGAGCACGGGACCAAGGGAAGGGGGTCATAGCTGAGCCAATTTGGCCTCAAAAGCCAAGAGAAGGAAAAGTCTCTGACAATTTGGTGTTCTTCACAAGACAAGGCGTCCCAAGAGTGCTTTGCCAATGAACAGTGCAAGTGCTACTGCTCTGAGTGCAAAGCAAAGCAGCTGAGCTGCCCCACAAGTGAGGAGAGCTTGAGTCACTGCATTTGCTTGGCACCAGATGAGTCCAGAGCCTGCAAATGTCCCACCCAGCCCCTGGCTGGAGAGCAGTGCCCATAGGGACCACAGAACTACTCCTTTACCCACCCTCCCTTCTGCTTCTGGAGCTCCCCAGCTCCGTCTCTCCAGATGGGGTTTGGGGACGATGGCAGGGACCCTGTGTCCCACCTGGCACTGCTCCTCTGGGTGCTGCCACCCTGACTGTCACCACAGCATGTCCCAGCCACTGGTGCTTAGACCTCTTCTCATGTAAGATGAAGAGTGACATTAACTTCTCTCTATTTCCCCACCTTTGCCCTTCCCCTGAGCATCCCATCATAAGTTTTCCACAGTCTCACAAGCCTTCGTCTGTCTGGGATCACAATCTTCATCTTCTTTTTTGCTTCCCAGCTGCTGTCCCTATCCACATTCCCTCCAGTGACCTGACCCAGGGAGTGAAGGCCACATCATAGCATCAGCTAAATATTTATTCTGGCTTTGTTTTTTTAAGGAAAGCTCCCAACCTTAACATTTTAGAAAAACACTGTAGCAACATTGGGAAGAAAAATAACAGCAGTGATCAACTCAAAGCCCTTCTCCGTCCTGCAACTTTACATAGCAATAAAATCAGAGTGATGAGTGCTTTCTCTTAAATTAATAATTTTATTTGTACAACTATAGGCAACTTCCAGGCTTAATAGGCTTTCAGGATGGAAAGGGACCATTTAAGGTTTAGGAGCATTTGGGGTGAATAATGCCTTTAAATAAAAGTCACTAAACTCATAACCTTGAACTTCAAAGCTGCACTGGGTAATAAGGATTGGCCTACAGCTCTCTGTGCTCTTCTGTTCAGCCACGTTCTCACTCTGTGATGTGACCACACTCTGTGGTGTCGCAAAACCAATATTTATGTTACAGATGGTATCCATGGATCTTTTTTATCCTGTCAAACTGGATCTTTGGAAGGCAAATACCTCCACTACTGTTCTGCTGAGCCCACTTTTTTTCTCTCCCTCAGTGGTTGTTACTGGTTTGAACTTTGTTCTGATCAAACTGGTCTCAAATCAGCTGATGATCAAACTGATCTCTCACTGTGTCCCTTGAGAGTCACAGTTCCCTGCTCAGCAGGTCTGAGTGTGGCACAGCTCATCATGACAGAGAACAAACCTGCTTAAAGGTGTCCAGTTCTTCCCATTTTATCTCCTAGTAGAAAACAAGATTATCCCAGTTAAAGCAAAGCAATCCCCTGGCTGTGTTTCTGGCCTGATGGACGAGTATGGAAATCCATTCCCCAGCCCATGCCAAGGTGGAGGAGAATTTCTTCTCAAGTTTCAGTTGCATTTTTTAAGACATAACATTGAGAAAAGCAGCTCCTTTATTTGCTAATGCCTCACATACTCCAGATGAGAACTGAGTTTCTTCCACTAGTGTAAATCAAGGATAATCCTTCCATAATAATTCCACTTGCAACAGAAACAGGTCCCACACAAACTTTTCCAATCCCAGTATGGAAAGTCCTCATCTTGAGGTTGTTTCCAGGATGAACTGTCTGGTTACACAGTGCTGTGGGCTCACACCAACTCCATCGTGGGCAGGACCAGTAAAATGCAGCATAGAGGGCACAACCATAATGCAAATAATGTAAATATTTATGATCCATTTGTGATGCTCAACATTTCTATCTCAACTGCATATCGGCTGCCAGATGGACTCGTCTGGGAGTCCTGGATGGGAATGGAAGCACCTCTCCTGAAAATGGCCTGAGGGATCTTCCACAAATATGCCCTGAACCATTTCTTCATAAAAGCATAGAGCAAGGGGTTGAGACAGCAGTGGACAAAGGACAAGCTCTCCGTGATCTGCAGGGCATAGTCCAGTTTCCTACTGCTTTCACAGCTCCTGATCACACCGACATCTTGCAGGGAGTGGAGGATGAGGACAATGTTGTAAGGACACCACAGGACAAAGAAGACCCCCACCAGAGCAAGGACTAAGCAGAGAGCTCTCCTGGAGCCGGGTATCTGCGAGGTGCGGAGGACACATGCGATGCGGGAGTAGCAGAACACCATGAAGAGGAAGGGAAAAAGGAATCCCAGGATGTTTCGAATCACCCGAAAGACAACTTTCCAAAATAAGTGTTCCTCGCCGTAATCCTGGGTGCACACGATGGCTTTGTTGTGGATTTGCCTTGTGTTGGTGAAGAGGCCATCAGGAATGGAGAGAGCTATGGAAAGGATCCACATCACCAACAAGACGAAGATGGAATTCCTCCATACCGTGGAGCTGTGAGGAGAGCAAGAATGAACTATCTGCAGATACATATCCAGGCTCATGCAGCTCACAAAGAAGATGCCACTGTAGAAATTCAGAGTGTACATGGCATTTAAGACTGGGCACAAGATGTCCCAGGTGACCCACTGAGAAATGTACAGAGCCCAGAAAGGAAGGGTCAGTAGCAGGAAGAAGTCTGAAACCACCAGGTTCAGCAGATACAGCTCAGTCATCTTCTTTTTCTTCTTGATGTACATGAGGAGGACAGTAAACAAGAGGGCATTCCCGGCCATGCCAATCAGGAAGATCACAATGTAAAATGATGGCAAGAACACTCTGCTGAAGGACAGCACCTCCTCTTTGGTGCAGAGGCCATAGAGCCCATAATCCTCCTCATCCAGGTACTCATACGGGTACTGACTCGAATTGGCAGCATCCAGCCATGTGTCTGTGGTCGTTGCTGTCCCTCTTGAGGTTGTGCTTGACAAGGAGCTGCCTAGGAGCAAAGGAAATGGATCAAAGTGTTGTTCCAATTCACACAGCAAGCAGACATCACATCACAGAGGGTTTTTCTTTAGTTCAAAGAATCACAGAATGGTTTTGGTTGGAAAGGACCTTAAAGATCATCTCATACCAAACCCCTGCCACAGGCAGGGACACCTTGCACTATCCCAGGTTGCCACAAGCCCCATCCAACCTGGCCTTGGACACTTCCAGGGATCCAGGGGCAGCCACAGCTGCTCTGGGCACCCTGTGCCAGGGCCTCACAGTAAAGAACTTCCTCCTAATATTTAATCCAGACCTACTCTCTTTCAGTCTGAATCCAGTCCCCCTTGACCTGTCACTCCATGCTCTTGTAAAAAGCCCCTCTTTGTCTTTCTTGTAGGCTCCCTTCAGGTACTGGAATTTCACAGGTTTAAATTTCTGCCACTGTCTGGCGAGTATTTTGTTCAACTCGGCCTTTGCCTATGCAAGGGGACAGCTGTCTACATGTACATATGAAAAAAAAACAAAACCAAAACCCAAAATTAATTCTGCTTTCCTTACTTGACACATAAAACTTGAAAATGAATGAGCACGGTTTCCTCTGACATAAGTCACTACTTCCTCCTGACACCACCACAAGCTTTTAGGGAAGTTTCTGCTCCAAATTATGGGAAATCCACCACCACAGCTCACTGTGAGCTGCTTATATTCAGCTGAGTCACTACTGAGAAAGCAACATCTCAGTTCTTGGTGAAGCAGAACCTGCCTCCAGTACCTTTATGTCAGTGGGGCTATTCCCAGAGGGGAAATGCTGAACATCTCCCTGCTCCTGGGAGGACACTGACCCCTCTCCGTGCCAACTCCAGGACATCAAGACATGGATTCTCAGAAAAGGCAGAGGTAAGTGGAAAATAGAGAATTCGTAGAAGCCCAGCATAGTTTGGGTTGGAAGGGACCTTGAAGATCACCTTGTTCCAACCCTCCCTGGGCAGGGATCTACTATCCCAGGCTGCTCAAAGACTCATTCAAGGGGAGGACATGCAGGCACCAGAATCCATGGTTAGAGGGAGAGATTCAGCTGGAAGAACGTTGCTGGAACGAATTCTGCATGAGACAAGGAATGAGATAACCCCTGCAGTGGTCACTCCCTGGAACTGAGGAATTCAGTGTTTAGACAGCTGCAGCCGTGGTTTCAGGAAAAAGTGAGTGATTGGGAGCTTCCTGCTTTTGGGATATGATTTTCAGAGAAAAGCTGCCACAGAGGAGCCCATTTCACATAGTGGGAGATGGGATTTGCTTGGTGCTGTTGGTACTTTGAAGGTTAATGAGGAGTTTAAAAATCAAGGTTAATCTTCAGATTCTGACAGCAAAACAAAAAACAGTTTTGCAAAAAATCATGTAAACACCCCTCCACCCTTAAACCACACTTTTTTTCAGCCATGGCCAAAGCTGCCCATCTTCTCCCTGAGGCTCATTTTCCAGCAATCCCAAACAGGCCTGGCTGTGTAGCTCCAGTCTCTCCTCGAGGATCTGCTTCCCCCTGCAGAGATCTGCAGCCACTCAGAAATGAGAACACGAAGCTGTTGGTCCCTGGCTATGCTGTGTATCCCAAGGAGGACATATTCCATGGTGGCTCAACAACTTTTAGGGATGGCTCCCTCCCCACAAACACCCAGGGAAAGGGGAGTCCCTCCACCCCACAGGGATTAAGGAAAACACCCCAGGCTCAGAGTGCGGTGCTGAGGATGCCTGAGGGTGTGCAGCTGTAGGGGTGAAGCTCTGGACGTACCTGCTGTGATGCCACGACTAAATTTGCTTAAATACCCATTCCAGGCAGTTCCAGGCAGCTGAAAAGGAAAAGGGGTTTGAGCTGGATTGAAATATTTTTGTACTGTCTCATAGTTCTTTGGCAAGTACTGCAGAGCACTTCAGACAGAGCAGTGGGAGAGCAGGGATCTGCCATGGGAAAGTGCCACAAAAAGACTTGTCTGGGAACGAGCTTTTCAAACTTTATTTTCTGTATCATATTTCAGAGGAAACTCACCCTCAGCTGTGACTGTAGGCCTTCAAGAGGAAATCAAAGCTGCTCACCCTGCTGATCACAGCAACATCCGAGACTCCTAAACACTTTCCCCCTTACACCCCCCACGCCCACATCAGGACAAACCATTCCCAAAATTTGCATTTGGGATCTCTTCCAGCCCACTGAGATGCCTTTTCTCCCTCTGCCACATCCCTCAGTATCAGCCCAGCACTGGCATCCACATCCCCATCCCATAGCTCAGAGTGGAAGGGTGGGCTGAGCTCAGAAATTAATCCCAATCCCAAACTGGCTACCTTTCAGAAACAGCAGAGAACCTTGCCAGGTTTCTTGTGCAGCTTTGTCTACAAGCAAGAAGAAGAAGAAAAGGCACTTACAGGAGCTTCTTCTCCTGCTTGCATCCTGCCAGAGGTTTGCATCAGGATTTTAGGAACTTCTTTCACTTTTGTAAGAGCACAGTCAGGAAATGTGAGCTCAGTGTAACCTCATTGGTTTTGTTTTGCTTTTCCTGGTGTTCATCACTCCCTGGCAGCACTGGAGGAATGATCTCCACCCTGTGTCTGAGCACAACATCTACAGCAGCTGCCAGGGCTGACATTCTGCTGTAAAAATCTGTGTGTTTTCCAGGGAATCTGAACAACCCACGTGCCACTTGGATGCTGCAGGATCCTCATCCCCTGCCAGAGCAGAAATGGCCTCTGACAAAGGTTATTTCTGATTAAGTGGTTTATTGGAGGAGTTTTTGGGCATCAGCATTGATGAGTGGTCACACTCCTGCTTGTGTCCTCACGTCACCAACAAACAGGGCCATGGGAACACCCTGGCTGTGTGCCAAGAATTTCCCTGTGCCAATCCTGGTCTGTTTTATACACCCCAAACCACTCTGGTAAAAACAGGACAGCAGAGCAGCAGCTCCACATCCAACCTGCCCCATGGCAGGTGGATTCACAGAGAGAAATTTATGTTATTTTTTACCCATTTCCATGTCTGCCACCATCAGCTGCCTCTGCACTTAAAATATACCCTATAATAAATATATATTACTATAATGTGTGTGTAACACATACATTAGCAGAGAGCAAGAAGCCACTCATAGAGCTGAGACACTGGACACGTACATAGGGAAGCTGCAGGTGACAGAGGTTTCATTAGACCAGCAATTAAAATGAAATAAGTTTTTGTTTTTAATTGAGTTTCTGCCCTGAAGCAGGGAATTAAATGTGCCTCTGAGAGTCACTGGAGAAAGTGGCCTTCACTGTAATTTATTACAAGATTTTAACTCAATTTGGGGGCTGGTAATTGCATAGATTTTTTGTTTCCTTTCAGACTGCAGAGCCCTAATGGCTTTGGCAATTAAGGTAACCAGATTAGGGGTAATGGGAAGCACATTTAGAGAGATGCAGCAGTTGTCTGTGCCACTTTATTTTGTGCTGCCCAAAATGCCATGTGGCAGTGGCAGAGGGATCCTCCAGGAGCAGCAGCTCTGCCTTTCCAACTTGGAGATGGGGAAGCACAAACACCCCACAGCAGCACTGGGCATAGGGACAAAAGGATTCATCTTTGCTGTTATTCTCGAGTTTAGGAGAAGGTTTTAGACATCTTTGGGATCCCACTGGATTTTTCTTCCTCCTCTAGAGTATGGTTTAAGTCAGGAGCAATTTCTAGGCTGTCTTTGGGCATCAAAATCCTGGCACACAATTGGGGTAAAGTGAGCTCTCCTTGAAAGCTGAAATTTGGGAAAACATAGTCAATGACATAATTCACCGGCAGGAAAATCAGACTGAGGGAAAGCCAGAGAAGCTATGGCTGTCCCATTCCTGGAAGTGTTCAAAACTGGATAGGGCTCGGAGCAGCCTGGTCTGATGGAAGGTGTCCCTGCCCACGGCAGGGATGAGCTTTAAGGTCCCTTCCAAACCATTCTACGATTCTCACATCAGATGGAAGTTCTTCAGCAAAGGACAAAATCAGAGTTCAACTGTCACAGAATCTCAGAAGGGTTTGGGTGGGAAGGGACCTTAAAGATTATCCTGTCTGGTAGGAAAGAAGTGCACTAATGTCTTTGCATACAATTCCATGGGTGAGAGGATGGGCGTTAATGGCTTTGACATGGGTCTTAATGTCTCTACTAGGTTCAAGCCCCAGGTTTGTTGCAAAACCCAGCCAGCCTGACTCCTGAAACAGCCAAATGGGGCCGCATAAGGCTGAGTTTCTGAACTTTGGGGATAAATAACATGTTTAAGGGGGTAATATGTGGTAGTCTGTTCGGGAAGGCTGTACCTTCTTGGTACCTCAGCAATGGGGAAAGGGCAACATGCAGGTGGGAGGCTGGGATAAAGGGAGGCTGCGCCCTCTGAAACTCGAGAGAAAACACTGCCCCAGTGGCGTCTCTCCCTTTATTCGAATAAAGTCACAGGACTTCTCTGTCTCCTTATGGACACTGGCTTTTCATAGCGGGATTTCCTGCGCACGTCTCACCCCCTGCCACGGGCAGAGACACCTTCCACCTTCCACCTTCCACCTTCCACCCAGGCTGCTCCAAGCTCCAATGTCCAACCTGGCCTTGGACACTTCCAGGGACCCAGGAGCAGCCACAGCTTCACTGGAAAAATTGTCCCAAGGCCTCCCCGCCCTCCCAGGGAAGAACTTCTTCACAACATCTAATCTAAAGCTCTCTTTTAATTTAAAACTGTTCGCCTTTCTCCTGTCACTCCGTGGTTTCGCCAACAGTCTCTCTCCATCTGACTCAACGTCACAGCGTGACATCACGGCAAGTTTTTGAAGCGCAAAGCAGACAAGCTGCAGAAGGCACCAGTGGCTGTTTTTCCACCCTGCAGACGAAGCCAGACGCGCTGGTTCGGGGCTAAACCAGAGTCCGAGCCCCGCTCGGGTCCCGGCACCGCGAACGCGATCCCGCCATGACTGAGGCAGGGCTGGGCTCCGCAGCGCCCCCTGCCGGCCGCCCCGCGCCACCGCCGTCCCGCCGCAATGCGGAGCGCCGCGCACTGACGTCATCGCCCCCCCGCTCCCGCGCCCGTATAAGGAAGCTGTGGCCTCGGGCACGCTCCGGATTGGCTGCTGGCGAGCGCGCGGGCGCGCGGCACGCTGGGAGTTGTGGTCCCGGCGGAGGGGCGGGGCGGAAGCGGGCAATAAGAGGCGGGGGCGGGGCCAGGCGCGGCAGAAGCCGGCCGGTATCGGATCAGCGCGGTGAGAGCCGGGCCGGGGGCGGGCGGGACCCGCGGTACGGCAAGGGACACAGCCGGGGTCCAGGAGGGGAGTGTGGGTGCCCGGCGCTGGAGCGGGGAGGGGTTCCCATGTGGGGTGGAAGTGTCTGGGGCTGGAGTGGGGCAGAGGCCCCGTGTGGTATGCGAGGACTTGGGGTAGAAGGCCCAGGAGTGCGGTGAAGGTGCCTAAAGCTGGAGTGGGAAGAGTCCCCGTATGGGATGCGGGTGCCTGGGGCTGGGGCTGGAGTGGCAAGGGTCCCAGTGTGGAGCTGGGCAGGCGGAAGGCAGCCTGCGGGTACCCAGGGCCTCCCCCTTGCCGGGAGGGATGCTGGGACCTGTCACTTTTCCACTCAGTGTCCCCCGTGACAACGAGTGACTCCTCTCACACAAGTGCCCTGACCTCCCTGTTCGGTGTCGGCAAGGTCAGGGCAGCTGGGCCGTGTGTTTCACCCTGTTTCCTATACCCTGTGCCCATTTGGTCTGAGCTGAAGGTCACAGAAACTTCTCGTGGTGGATGTTTTACTTTTAATATCATTTCCGCGTGTAAATCTCACCTCTGGCTGTCTCCTCCTCTGCTGAGTGACGGAGAACTCGTTTCCATCTCTGAATGAGTCAGGTTAAAATTATAATTTACATTCAACAAATAAGAGTGGTTGTAGCAGGCGCAGAGAGACCAAATCCTTTGGCCTTGCAGAGGAAATGGTTTGAGAACCAGTTAGTCTGCTGACGTGGGTGTGCACAAAATGCTGCGTAACCAGGGAGCACAGCCACCTTTGAAATACTCTTTTGCCTATGGTTACTGGCCCCTGCTTAATGAAATTCCTCTTGGTTTATTCTGAGAGCTTGGAACCTTTCCATGTTCCCCTGAGCTGTGTTTTGCCATTGGTGGCAAACCTGAATAATAGCAGTAGAGATTTTTCTAGCATGGCCCTCTGTGGTGTCACTGGGCAAAAATTGTCATTAGCGGAATGATGGTTGTGCTGAGCACTGAGGTGGAAAAGGTCTTGGTGTAATCAATCAATCCTACAAAAAGCTGGGAAGTTCTGGAGGATTGTCTCACTTTGGTTTTGTGAGTGGAGCCCTTCTCAGGGTGCTTGCTGCTTTTTATTTTCCTCAGGGGATGGTGAGAAATCACCTGTGCGAGATTTCTCCTCCTCATGTGTCCCCACAAGAGTCTGCACCTATTGAGGGCTTCAGGACTTTCTCCAGCTCCTCAGTGGTGGCTTTTTTCCATCCCTGTGTTCTCCATCAGGAGTTTGGAATTGTGTTGAGGTGGGATAGACTGTAGTGACTAAGGAGCTGCCAGGCAGGGCTGACCTTGTGCAGCGGCTTGTGCTTCCCAACCCAAATGCTGTGGCTGCTGCTCTTGGCAGGGAACGAGAGGGGAGAAGTGAACTTTGCTGAGGTCAGAACTGCCATAAAGGACCAGCCTGCGAAAGCCAAGCAGAGTGGTGAGGCATGGAATTCCTAAAAGGAAAGGCAGGCAGTGACCAAAGCTTTCTGTGGCTGCCTGTGAGCGTGGGAAGGTCACTGGGATGTGTAGTGGTGTCAAAACAGATGGCAGGAATTTGTTGCTTTCCTACTTCTTTCGGTTTTGTACTGATTCTTACCTCTCCTGGTAAGCAACAATCCTGCTTCCCAAGGCTTCACTTGAATTAAGGAGCCATCTGTCCATGGCTCCTGTTCTTATATCTCAGTACCTGGGTATTTGTGACTGGTGGAATACACAAAGGATTTTCTTTTCCTAAAGATTCTCTTAATTTGGAGTTTCCAAAACCTGAAGGGAGTCTCTCTGTCTTCACAGCCACCATGTCACCCAGCCAGGGATCCGTTTACTCTGAGTATGACGAGGAAGGCAGCCAGACCTCGAAGCTGCTAAGGAAATTTAAGGAGACGCCATTTGTGCCGATCGGTGAGTTCAGAAATGGAGAAATGTGTTTGCACAATCGATGTGGCAAACATCATCACTGTTCACCTTTTTCCTGGGAGCAGGAAATCACTTAGAAATTACTTCCTCATAATATTTGTCCTACAAGAAGGAGGGAAATTAATGTGATCTGTTACCTTAAATAAAAAACCTCAGAACCTACAAGTATAAAATAAAAACCCCAAACCAACAAACCCTGAAAGGCTTTTTAGGTGAGACTAGAAAACATGTTAAGAAGTGTGTTGTGCAGCTGTTGTGGAGCACAGTTCTGGGAATTATGTGATCACTACAAAGTGACTTAAAAACTATCAAAATAGAAACTAGAAGGATTGAAATTACAGCCTATCTGGTAATTGTTTAAGCCGTCTCCACCATGACTTAGTTCAAAATGCATTTTTTTATTAAATTTCATGTTACCCAGCTTGAGAAAGTTGTTGAAGTTTGCATCCTCTCTGCTGAGACCCCCAAAAAGCTTCTGAGGGCAGCAGGGATCAGCTTTTGTCTGACATGAGACATGTTGTGACTTCCAGCCACCTTAAATGGAGAGCAGCAGGGTCACTTGGGGTGAACTGTTCCAAGTGTTTGCCAGCAGATTTCCGTCACTGGTTCCATGGTCACAGGACTTTGTCTCCACCTTGCTCAGGAGTACCGTGAACTCCACGAGTTCCAGTTGCCCAAAGCAGATTGGCAAAACTCACCTTTAACCTGTGTCAGAGCTGGGTTGGAGGCCCTAAAACTCTTAATTGGTATTTAATGAAGGTGCCGCAGGAATTAAGTGTTTATAGCTTCCTGGTGGCACTGGTAATGCTCTGATGCAGGGAGACAAACTACTCATGCTCTCGTCAGTAAAATATACACAGCACTTAAAACTTGGCAGCCACCTTTGAACTGTGCAAATAATCCTAAAAATGGAGTGAAATGGATGGAATTGGAAAAGTTTGTGCATTGCTGCTGTGCATTCTGAGAGAGCATCAGTGTTGGAGCTGGCAAAGCTGGGGCTGTTTGCTCCACTGTAGGACTATCAGTGAATTCTGGCCCTGGGAGAGAGACCTGGCAGAGCCTCCCTCCTCACAGCTTGGGGACAATAACACTGACTTGTCCTGTCCTGGTGGCACCTGGCCAAATGTGACAACGCCCAAAATAGCATCAGGGAGCATCCACACACTGAGAGTCCAAGCAGCAGCTGAGTCAGGGTCTTAGGTGTGAGTGTCTGTCCAGGGAAGGGAGTGCAAGGAGCGCTGGTTCTGCCTGAAAAATATCCAAGGAATTCTGACACCTTGAGCTGTTCTTTTGGCATTTTGCTCTTCCCTGCACTGACTTGTGCATTGAGTGAGGTGGCACTGGAGTGAAACCAGGAGATGGGCCAGGATTTACCATTACACAAAACCAGAGGGATTAGACCAAAACAGGTTTATTTCTGGATGAGAGAGAATGGCCTCAAGTTGTGCCAGGGGAGGTTTAGACTGGATGTTAGGGAAAATTTCTTCAAGGAAGTGGCTGTCCAGGGCAGTGGTGGAGTCACCATCCATTTAGGGATTGAAAAACTGTGTAGATGTGACCTTTGGGGACACAGTGTCACGGTGGCCTCGGCAGTTGTGGGGGAATGGTTAGACTCGATCTTAAGGGTCTTTCCCAGCCCAAACAGCTCAGTGATTTGCAGGCTGTTTTGTTTAGGTGGGTCCCTTCACTCCTCCCGATGCCCTGGATCTCCTCTCAGAGGGATGCTCTCCTTGCCTTGCAGGGATGGCTGGCTTCTTCGCCGTGGTTGGCTATGGGCTGTACAAGCTGAAGCACAGAGGTGACACCAAAATGTCCCTTCACCTGATCCACATGAGGGTGGCAGCCCAGGGCTTTGCTGTGGGAGCCCTGACGTGTGGTACGTATGGAATGGGAGCTGTTCTTGGGAGTGGCAACCCATGGAGAGCCTCTTGCATCTCTCTCAGTGGATAATGGCCTCGGGATGGAAGTATCCAGAAGATTTATTTCAGGATGTTTGTGCTCCTTACTGGGCCTTCCTGGAGTAATCTGATTTTATGTACTTTAGTATTTAATTTCAGAGTTACAGTTTTGATTATGTCTAGACATGGAATGTGAGGTTCTGCATCTCTGCTTCTTAGAGGCCAAAAAAAGAAAACATTCATCTGACATTAATATTTTCCCTTGTAAACATGTAGCTGTTTCTGAATTTAATGCATTGAAAGAGCTACAGCGTGTGTAGACCATGGTATTCTATATTTATATATATATATTTATATATGTTACAT
The DNA here is from genome assembly GCA_013396875.1 of Vireo altiloquus. Taxonomy (NCBI): domain Eukaryota; kingdom Metazoa; phylum Chordata; class Aves; order Passeriformes; family Vireonidae; genus Vireo; species Vireo altiloquus. The sequence continues at coordinate 118,823 of VZRF01008736.1, forward strand.
ATTTTCAGGACTGGAATTGTATCTCTGAATGTTACATGCCAGGTCTCATCTGTGTGTAAATGTATGTCCCATGAAATACTGTTTGTCCATACTGTATTCCCAGCAGGAACAACAGAAAAGCTTGACTTTGGCCACAAAATCAACTAGAATTAGCTCAGGATCTGCATTTTCATAGATGGTATATTTTCATAACCTGTTACTTTGTATATGAAGAATTTTGTAGTGTTCATCACTGCTATTAAAAAAATACAGCTGGGGAGGAAGGGAAATTCTGCCTTGCTGAGAACATATCTTACTGCTCAGATTTTTAAACCAATTATTTCTTATTTAACACAGTTCTTTAATTGTGCTTTTATTTCTGTCCTGTAGGCGTGCTGTACTCCATGTACCGGGATTACCTGGGGAAGCCCAAGGAATAGTGGGAAGCTGTCTGAAATCCCTGTCCTGGTGGTGGCCTGTGTACTGCAGCTCCAAACTGCCTATGGAGGGGCTCTTGAGGAAAACAAATGATACATGGCATTAGAGAATTGTTCTATTTTGTCTAGGGTACACTGTGCTGAAACCTGGCAGCTTCAGAATGTGCACTGGGGGAGCAGGTATTGGGGTCTGGCTCTCTCTTAGTGACACCACCACATCCCAGTTTTTAGGGAGTATAGTGGAGTGCAGTCCCTTTATCCTCCCCTTCAAATCAGTTCTAAAACTGGTGACTTCTTTTGCTGTTGTTGGCCAAAACCATGATGTCTGAACTGGCTTCTGTCAGGGAATGTCAGGAAGGCTTTGCTGTAATTTTCTATCCACTGCCTCCAACTTTGTAATTTAGAAGCTTCCAGTAGCACTAAATGACTTATAAATAATGAGAGAGATATATAAACATCTATTTTTTTTTATTTAAGGCATGAGATAAGTATTACATTGCAGCTATTTAAATGTTATATTTATTCATTGTTAACGAAGGCACAGGCTTCCCTCTTTTTGCTATATCAGACCCTTGGATTATGGTATTTTGTAACTTTATTTACGGTGTTCTTCTGAATAACATTTAAATGTAACATTTAAGATACATATTGTGAAAACTAAACCTTAATTTGGTGTTTTAATGCTTTTAAAATGTATGATCTAGCTGATGTATGCAGTATTGCTCCCCATAGAAAATTTAAAAACATTTAAATCCGAAAAGCCCCCCCATCACCTTTGAGGTATTAAAACCCTTCTCTGTGAGTTGTTTTACACTCAACCCCCTTGTACCTCCAACAGCAGTCACGAAAATAAAAGCTGTTTTCTAAAAAAGCACATTGTCTCCTGTTAGCTGACATTCCATGGTGACAGCCTCCGATGTTACAGATATCACAAGGTACAAACTGTACCTGTGTGTGACCTGTTGTACAGAGCAAGGAGAGATAAAATACAAATAAAAGAGAGCACTGGAGGTAACAACTGTTTGCATATGGATTTGTTGGAGGGGGGACTCTCATCCCATTGCAGAGGGATGGCGTGAGCTGCTCTAGCTGAATAAGAATCACCTGAGGAGGGTGTAGCGCTCCTGGAAAGGGAATTCCCAGCGGGTGCTCTCCTTGATTCCCAGCTGGTATCGCCCTGCTGCCCTTGGCCGCTCCCGCACGGATGGAGATGGGGAGGGGCCCCGACGCCTTTTCCTGTGCCTACCGCCGCGAAGCGGGGAGAAGGAGCCGCTGCCGTGTCCCCGAGGGCCCGGGATTGGTGCGGGAGTCGCGGGGATGGCGGTGCCGGGAGGGGAGTGGGGGGGAGCCATCATGGCGGCTGCGCTGAGGGGAAGGGCGCGCGCGCGCTCTCCCGTTGCCATGGGCACCGCGTCGGGTCGGCAGCAGGGCCCGGAGCGGGAGCCGGGGCCGCACCTCTCCTCCCGGCGCTGCCCAGCAGGGAACGGGGGCAGCCGGGGGCATCCTCCCGCTGCCCTCGGGAAGGCGGCTCGGGTAGGCCGGGGGAGGTGCGGGAAATGCGGGCAGGAGTGCCGGGGATGGGGGAACAGCGCGGCGCTGCCAGGACCTCCTAGGTCCTGGCAGGTCACAGGGCGAGGAGGGAGGAGGAACAATAGCAGTTAGAGGTTGGCAATTAAAATTTATAAACTGAAACACAAGAAGTTCCGCCTCAAAACGAGCAAGAAATTCTATACGCTGAGGGGGGCAGAGCTCTGGAAAGGGCTGGCCAGGGAGGGCGTGGAGTCTTCCCTCTCCGGAGACTTTCCAAACCCACCTGGATGAATTCCTGTGTCACCTGCGTCACCTCACCCTGCACTGGAGCCCTCCAACCCTCCTGGCTGGAGCCGCTGCCGGTTTAGATGAGACATTCGGGAATATTTCTTCACCCAAAGGGTGGTCGGGCATTGGAACAGGCTGCCCAGGGAAGTGTTGGAATTGCCAACCCTGGAAGTTCTCAAAACTTCATGGAAGTGGCACTTGGGGACAAGGTTTGGTGGTGTTGCTGGGCTAATGGTTGGATTCGAGGGTCTTAGAGGGCTTTTCCATTCTAGCGTTGTGTGTTAGAGGGGCACCTTGAGTACTTTGCGCATTTCTGGCCCATAGATAGGTAAATAAATTAATAAAATATAAAGTAACAAATTAATCAGTAATGCAGTGCAAGTAAAGAAAATTCTGTGGAAAATTATTATAAAGGTGACTTGAGGCCTAAAACAGTTACTCTACTAAAAATTCTAGGATATTTTCAGAACAGAGACAACTGCTGCTTGAAGGTGTTCTTGTTTGTCTTTGCTATCTTTAAGGTCAGTGGCTAAACCTATCAAATTTAGCGAGGTCCAATCTAATTATAAATTTAGTTATCCAACCCAAAGGTTGCTGAAACCAGAAAGGCTGTCTAAATTTCCTATGAAGTTTCCTTAAATAAATGGAATGGACTCCTTATCTCTATGTAGGCTTTGACCAAATCTCAGAATCAACTTTGATCAATTAAAATTAATTTTCCAACCTCAATGATTCAGTGATTCTTTGATCCCTCATGCCCAGAGCCCTGTGGGCTGTGCAGAGGCTCCAGACTCTGCTCTTTGCACTTGTCAATCCTCAGTGCACCTTGTCCAGGTGAGTCTCTGCCCATAAGGTACACAGGAGCACAAAGGGACACTCTGCATTTTGCTGCATTAATCAGGATAATTGGATTTCCCTTAGTGTGGAAATGGGCCTGTGTTAATTACTCACAGCAGGGCGTGACTTTGGAAATATTTACAGATTGGTTTTCCTAGACCAAAGGTGCAGTGGGTTTGTTTTTTTTTTTTTTTGCTGACAATAAATGTCAAACAGAAGGAGAAAGAGGTTGGAATTTTTCAGAAAACCATCTTTAGTCATCCTAAGAAAAGGTTTGGGGAGCAATATTATTATTTAAAAATATCTATTAATAATATATTTTTATCATTAAATATATTTAATAATTAATATATTATTATTTA
>VZRF01008736.1:122281-187443 GCA_013396875.1 Vireo altiloquus
TAATTAATATATTATTATTTAGTTAACCTTATCACTCAGTGATTAGAAATTTGGAGGAAAGGTGTAAACCACACTCTTGTCTTGCCCAAAGGGAGCATAAGGCAAAAAAAAAATTTCTTTTTTCCTCTGTCAGTCCCTCATTAACCCAAAACTGGGGGGATTTGTACCTTTCCTGGACGTGGGGAGGCTGCATGGTCCCAAATCCTCCGTGCTCCCTTTAGCCAGTGTAATGTGGCCGCCACGTTCACTTGGATTTGGCCCCAACCTGCTCCTCTGTTAAAATGTTTATTTAAAAAGATCTGTTTAAGAACATTTTGAGTTCTGGAGTGAAAAAGACCCGACAACCTTTTTTTTTTAGGGGCTCTTTAAAAGCCATTTATGGGAAAAAGGCACTTGAAGCAAGGCTGTGGGGCTGCAGAGGAGGAGGAGGAGGAGGTGGTGGGAGACTAGGCAGAGGTCAGGGAGGAAAAACTGCAGAGCAGCTGCCAGAAGGGGATGTTTTTCAAAGCAGTGCTGATCTCTGCTCTCTGTCACTTTTTATTTCCCTCTTGTTATGCTTTTAGTAAGCAATGGAGCCAGACACAAAAGGGAATGAAGATTTCAAAAGCCAGTTTAAGGCTTATCAGGAGCAACAGCGAAGGCGGCTGCAAAATGTGATGGAGAGGAAGAAGGAAAAGCAGAACAGTCAGAAGGACACTGGCAGCACAAGGGAGACTTTAAGAGCCCTGAATGATCTAAACCTGTTCAAAATAGGACCCCCTGTAAATGAAGATGCCAGAAAAAGGTAAAGGTGTGGCAACACCATTCCTTCAGGAAGTCACTGAAGTATATTTTGCTTATGATCTCATGAAACTCAGTATTATTAAGCTGACAGGACACTTTCTATCTTCCCACACTGGGCTTTCATCATCCTGAGATTCTCCCTGTCCCTAATTATCCTCAGGGCATTGTGCTGTGCTCTTTATTATCAGTGTGTTAAAAATGAAGGACAGAGGGCTTGCCCATGTGAGGGGCAGCCAGGTACTACCTGGCAAAATCCAGCCTTTTGGGATCACTGGCATCTTCTGAACTGTTGGTTAGTTCCTGGCCTTAAGCAAACAGGTTTCCTACATGAAAAGAAAATATCCAAGGATGGATAGAGGAAAAGCAGCTATTGGGAGCAAGCCACAGGCCTGCAGTGCAAAGTGTTCCCTGGGCCTTCCTTGCAATATATCCTGATTTAGTGGATCCCAAGAATACCAGGACATTGGGCATTTGGTTATGGATCTCCTTTAATCTTGTTTTTTCTTTTGAGCTGAGTACTGGAGCAGAGATTTGAAGCCCCATCTCAGATAGTTTCTCCTCCTCCCAGGATATAGTCAGCATTTCCTTCTGACCCAGTTAATACTTCTTGTCCTAACTAGAAGAGGTCTGAGGTTGGGCACACCCCAAAGATGTCTGCACTGCTGGCTCTTCAGGGCTTTGCTCTGATGAAGCCAGGTAAAAAAATTCCTTCACACCCTGCTGCCTCACCAGAGCTGTCTGATTTTCTGAGTTAAGTTTTGGATCTGACCTCTACCAGCTCTTCTGTTCCATTCAACATTTTTTTTCTGATAATCTGTAGAAGATTATGATGGAAATCTGATTTTTAAAAATTTCTGTGAGGCTGATTCCCATAGTTCAGCTGTTTGGTGGAGGAAAGGGATTTAGGTGCTGTTATGAGTGGGTGATGTAGGTTTGAATCAGCTCTTGCCTTTTGCCCAGGCCTCTGGCAGCAGGCAGTAGCTGTACTGAGGTGGTCAGTACCTCAAAATCAACTCTGATTTACAAGTTCTTTAATAATAAAATCGATTATTTATTAATAGACACAAAACTAACAGACATAAGACTTGAACAGACTATTACTACACGGGGAAAGAAACAAAAGGGCAATACTAGTATATACAAACAGAGTTAAATGTACCATAAAATTACAGCTAGCTAAGAAATAGTACAACTTAGGATCCAATGTTTCTTACCACCAATTCCTGAAGGGGGTAGACATCAAAATCGTCTCTCTCAATCCCTGGGGGAATTTACTTAAAGTTGCATCCAGCTCCAAGGAGAAATCTCCTCACAGTCCTCAAGGAGGATGTAAGAGACTTCTGCTCTGTGATAATTTGTGTGGGCTTTTATAAAAACCGTGTCTCTTGCTCACCTATTTTCCTTTATCTCTTCCCACATCTGTCCTCCTACCAAGATGTGTACTGGGTAATCACCCCAGGATCTCAGGAGCCTGGAGGTGACCTCCTGAAGGGCTCTCTGGCTCCTCGCTGGGCCATTAATCTGGCCTGAGTTATCTCTTCCGAATGCCCCAGCCATGAGAGAGGAGGGAACATCCTGCCACAGGTGCTCCCAGGGCACATCCTGGGCAGTGTGCAGAGTACAGGAAAGCCCAGCAGTTCTCTGCTATTTAGAGTTCAGTACTTTAGGCCTGAGTGATCCTAGAGTTGTTATTTGCCTCTCTTTGTGTGTCACTGAGTGTCAAAAGTCCCCATTTGTCAGGGCAGGTGTAGCAGATTGATCTGGATTGCTCTCTGTTTGTGTACAGCCACGTTCAGCACAGGAGTGGTTGGGAGTGATCAAATCCGGGCAGGATTTGTTTCTGGAAGGGATTCACCAGGATGTTCTCTGCAGTATTCCCATGACAACACATCAGAGGGTTGTTCCAGGATCACAGGACTCCATATGGCCTGCAGTGGCAGGGATTTCAGCTTGTCACTGTTGTTTATAGCAGCACTTGGAAAACGTTCCCCCTCTCTGAAGTCTCCCTTCCTCTGAGCCTTGGGAATTCATTTTTCCTTCCTCTCATCTTACTCCCAAATCATGTTTAGGCAAGTGTTTAGCTGATATTTCTGCCTTTCTGTTATGTTCTCTCTGTAACTTTATCCTCCCTTCTCTGTTTGGTGTACTTGGATATATTTAAGTGACTCTCCCCACCACTTGGAGGATCTGTTACAAGAGTTGGAAAAGACACAATTTGACAAAAGTTAAATTCCTTCCCTTTTTTTGGCCTGAACAGGGCATGCAATCAGGGAAACCACCTGAATTCCAGGCAGAGCCCTGCTCATAAGCTTCACCTGGCTCTAATTCCTTGAAGGAGGCTGACAAGGGGCACCTTTTGCAGTTTGTTTCTTTTGGCACATTTTCTGTAGCTGAGGCACTCGGGTGGATCTGCTACCTCGGTAACAGGGAGAGTCTCTCTGGGATGGGCTGGGAAGTTCCTCAGAGGAGACTCTAGCTCTGTGCAGTTGGAATTTCTGTCCATCCTCCTCTAAGTGCTTTCCCTAGAGACTTGGACTCCAGCTGTGAGAAGACTCCACCGATCAGGTGTGTTAAGAGCTTAGAACCTTTTTTCCATGTTAATCCCCCAGCTGTCCAAAATCTTCTGGTTCAAGAAGTCTCTAATTGGATCTGAGTTTTGTTGCTCACTTCTCTGAGTGGTTCGTGTGGGAATAACTCGGTTCTGCCTCTCCTCTGCTCACATTGCTCCTTGCTTTCTTCTCCTTTGTAAACAGCTGCCTTTGATCTCCCTGTGATTCTCAGCTTTGAAACACAAGTGCATTTCTTAATTATGGATTGTGAATCCCCTCCTAAACTGGCTGTGCTGTTTATGGCAGTGCTTTAAGGGGTCATTTATTCTGGCCAGATGGATGGTGCATTTAGAAGCTCTCAGGCCCAATGCTAAAAGCTTGCTAAAACTTGGGAATAAAAGAAAAAAAATTGAGGTGATTATTGAGATATCTGATTCGGGTGTGGCTGTGTCTACAGGTGCATGCTGTAACAACTGGGCTTTATCCAAATCAAATCTCCAAAGTGTAAATGTTTAGAGTTACCCTGCAGAAAATAAGAATCCAGGAGTCAATTCATCCAGCTGATTTAGGAGTCTGATGATACCTGAGATGCTGCAGGGTATCAGGAGCTTCCCCATGGGAATCACAGGGCACAGGAGACCTGTGAAATGGCACCTGTGTGAGGGTAATTGTATTGATTCCCAAGTTTTCTCAAGGACCCTGTGTCAGGGAGCTCAGATAATTCTGAACTCCCATAATTGAACTGAGCCCTTGAGGCCACAGCTCCTGGGTTTTATATTTGGAGGACACATCACATAAGGGCAGTAAAGAGATTAAAGTTATTAATTCTCTGGACATCTTGGAGAGATGAAACCTCTAAATGTTACTAAATGTACTGAGGAATAGGAGAAGCAGGGCTATTTCTTCCCATTCAGAGGGCTTTTTTTGATATTCTCTAATTCTAAATGAATTCCAAAAAGCACTATTAACAATCTAAATGGATGCCAGTCCATGCTCATGGGCCCCCAGAAGAATCAGCTGAGGACACAGGAAATTGGTCTTTTATGAATTGCTCTAAAACATTCATTTTTAAAGGACCCCAGGGGGAGCTTTGTAGTTGATGCTCTGTTGGCTTCTCTTGGCTTTGTCACAACTACAGAAAAGAGAGCCTGAATGTCCCACATGCTGAATGCTGCCTGATTCCCTCTGAAGAACCAGGTAAGGCAGACTGAGATGACACTATTTGGTAACCTCAATACACCTGTTCTGTGATGTTTTGCCCCAGACAGCTCAAGAAAGTGCAGATTTTTTTTTTAAGAAGAAGTTAACTGAATAGATCAGATAATCAGCATGTATTCTTATCTGAGGTTTAGGGTACTCTGCCTAATTCACTAAACTCACTCCTGGTAAGCTGAGCCCATCTATTGTGCAGTTGTTTCATTATTTTATACCTAGGAGCATCTACTTGTTTATTATTTGCCATTATGGTTTATTTTTTCCCAGCGTCCTTGAGGCTCAGAATGAGCAGGAGCAGCTCCGAGAGGTCTTGGATGAGAACTGCAGACTCTACAAGCTGGTGTCAGAGAAAGATTTTGAAATAAAGCAGCTGCAGAGGAGAGTGCAGGAGGAGAGGTTGGCTCTGTCAGGTAAACACAGCGGCTTTGTATTCTCACCATGTTGGTTTGCTTAATGATGACAAAAAAAAAAAATGTCCCTGAAAAGCATAGCTCTCTTTTAGGGTACACAGTGATCCCTGTTCCTCACTGAACTGTAAACTTGCTATTATTGGTCTAAAAATAATGATGTTTCATAGAAATCATATTGTGGAAAACTTCCTGTTAATGTCAAAGAGCTGTGCTGCATCTATGTGCAGTTAAATTCCTTATTCAGGCTCCCTTTTTTGTTGTTTTTTTGGGTTTTTTTTTGCCTGAACAGGCCACAGTCAGGATGCTGGATGAATGCAAAATCCAGCTTCTGAAGTGACTTTGGTGTCCTCTGGAAACCGAACTGTGCAGGCTGCACCTCCTCCACTGGGTGCCACTGTTGGTCAGGACAGCAGTGATGACCAGGCTTGAAGAGAAGGGGGAAACCAGCAACAAACAGAACTAAATAACGTTGAATTACAACTTAATTCTTAATAATCAGCTGTAGTTTGCCTATAGGAGAGGTGATAAACTCTTCCTGGTCAGGACCAGGAGCCAGATGTGCTGTTGCAGCTTCACTGGCTGATGCCAACCCCCTGCCTCTGTTTTCCCTGTCTGTGTTAAGGCAATTCCCACATTGCTTGGGAATGAAAAGCTTTGGTTGAGCAAATGCATTGCTTTTGAAGAACATCAATTTAACATGGAAGCACCAGCCTGATTTTTGGTTAGGGTTAGGTAAGTTTAGTATTTCCTGTGATCCTCAGCAGGCATTATTTATCCTGAAAACTGAGGTAAAAGTGCCTCCTAGGTGGGAGAGGAAACACAAACCTCATGAAGGAGTGAGAACAGTGGAAATGCTTTAAAAAATAATGAATTGGTTTGAAGTGCTTTTAAATAAATGCTTTTAAAACAGTAAATTATGTTCTTTACATAATTTCTTTAAAGTTTATAAGTTTTTTAAGGTTTTTAAGTTTTTAAAAGAGTGGTGTAGGAACAAATTATTTTCTCAGCTGTGTTCTTTGTAGCCCCATTAATGTCTCTGGGGTTATATGGGACTCAGCATTCCCTAGTGAGTGATCTGTCACCCTTCACCTCTCCCCAGTTCTTGAATATCAGAGAAAAGTGATTACTGAAGGAGGATGAAAGAGTTAAGAGGAAAGATAGCAGCCAAGTTCAGTCTTCACTGAAGAAAAACCAAAAAAAACCCACTAAGGGTTTGTTGTTGCAGGTTCATGTTCCTTGCTGGGCTGGAAGTTTCTGTGGACATTTTTTGCTGTGATAGTGATTTTGCACTTTTCCAAGAGCTTTCCTTCACCTGTGTGATGTTAACCAGAGCCAGGTGACACAACAGCCAGGCCTGGGGTTTGCTTCCTTTGTGGCACTAATCAAACCCTCCCTGATGAGGGAGCCAGTGACGTGGCTGATTAAAAGAGCAATTAAAAGAGTCATCCAGTAAAGCTCCCTGTGTAATCCCAAGGGAGTTATAAATAGGCACAATGACATTTCTTGGACCTTGTCCAGGACCCGACTGTAATATTGTGGCTGACCTTTGAGGACAGATGTCTAGAAATGTTCACACCTCTTTTCCAGCAACTCCTGCAGTGGTAAACAACCAAGCAAGGCAGAGTGTTGTTTTTTTCTGTGATAATGCCAAAAAATCCCATTCCTAACCATCCTTCCCAGCAGTGAGCAGGAAACATCGCTGCCCTCTCTAGGTAATAATGTTGCTTCGACCACTCTTGTGGCCTCCTGACACGGAGCTGTTGCTGCAGTGTGAAATGTGGCCGTGGTGAGCTGCTGAATCAAAGGACCAACCCATCCAGCTGGCACCTCTGACATCTCTTCCCTCACTTGTTCATTTGAGTGCCTGGCACAGCTCTGAGAGGAAGGGATGGGACAATAAAAGTACATTGTGGCTGAGAACAAAAGCGTCATCTATTCCGAATCCTGCCTCTAAGATGTGTCCTCTGCTTTTGTGTGTTCTTTGCAGGGGTGTCTGGCTTAGGTGGAGATGTGGCAGCCACTAAAATAGTTGAGTTGGCCAAAAAGAACCGTGAGATAACTGCTGAGGCTGAGAGTGAGAGAGCCAGAGTGAAGCAGCTGAATCACAAAGTCAAGGACCTGGAGAGAGAAGTGAGGCATTTTTCTTGTTCTCTTTTTGCACCCTAAAACATGGAAATCCAGCCTCTGGGATAGAAAATGGCTTTGATTCGTGTTCCCATGTTGAATTTGCTCTTAAATCTGTGTTTAATTTGGGTTGTGGTCATTTGTGTCCGTGTTGTGTGCCCTTAACTGTTTCGCCTCTGCAGACAGGAGGAGCTGGGAAAGGACATCCCTAAGTTGTAATGAGCCAAGGATTTATTAAACAGCAATTAGGAATGTTCATTTGTAGAAGCACAGAGACTTTTCTACCAGTCTGGCAATGATATTTCTCTTATTATTTATTTTTTTTTGAGGAGGAGCAAATTTCACACCTTTATGTCTTACATCTCCACCTTGTTAATACCAGTCAGTAATTAGTTCTTTATTCTTCTAAGCCTTTGTCATCATCATAATGGAAGCTGTTTTCTGGAATAAGTACTTACAGAACTGAGACAGCACCAAACTATATCATATAAGACAGCAAATCTTCACTCAGGCAGATTAAATTTTCTGTTTTACTGTGACTTTTTACCAACCTTTCACACAAGTAATTTTACCCAGGTGGCTGAATTGAAAATGAGATGTCAGTGTTTGCTTTGTCCTTTGGCTACTGCTCTTCCTTACACAGCATTGGTGATTTTTAAAATAATTTTTATTTTTTTTTCCTGGACTTTGCTTTCTTAGAAGACATCAGTTAAATGAATCAATGATGCTGACAGATACATTTTGACTCAGTCTTTCACCATCACTTATCATGAGCCATGCATCTACCTGAATTGCACCCCAGCTACCTGAAAGATCAAGAAGTCATAGATTAAATTAAATTTTGGAGAACTCCTGCATAAATCCACAGTGTTCTGGTCAGAGGGGTCTTGTCAAACAGTTGGCAGGTTGGCAAAGAAGTGTTAGGTGTAGTTTGGGACCTACAGAATCACACAAGTAGTGAAGCAATTCATGAATAATTTAAGGGAGATCAACTTGGTTCTACTGCCCTACTGCAGAAGTGTAGTGACCATTATTCAAACAGAAACTTGAAATATTCTCAGATTTTGACCCAAAAAGAAAGGAGCACAGATGTTTCAGGAAGAAGATGAAGATGTAAATGATGTGTAAAATAAAAGCAATGTTTGACGCTAGGAGGCATCTATCAAAAAAGTGGAGTGGTAGATGGAAAACGCTGTTATTTTACGTATTTTTAGCTCTTTGCTTGCGTGGAAACTGAAAAATCTGTAAATCATAAGTGCTTTAACATGATTGTGTTCCCCCAAACAGAATGGAAAGTGTGGCCACTGAACAATCACTTGGCAAAGGGTGGTCCATGTAAGCAAAGAGATGTTTGCAGAAAACCTCCTTAGAACCTTGAGCCAGCAGCTGCCAACTCCAGCTGAAATTCCTTATTCTCAATCCATTGACTACAAAACTTTATGAACTGAGTAGAAAAAGTGGCCCTAACCCATGAAAAGGGATGAAATTAGAGCTGGCTCTGAGTTAGTTTTTCCCTAGATGCCCCTTTAATGAAGGAGCTCTTCCTTAGAGCCTCCTTTAATTCAGGCAAATAATCAAGATTTTCCACCTGGCTCAAAAAGTGAACTCCCAAGCCTTTAAAGCAACACTTCCTGGCCTTTTTCAGCCCCAAATTCCTGCACTCTTAGCCATTTAGAAATCTTTTCAACAGCAACAGAGGGCATGAGTCAGAGCAGGAGAGGTTGTAGGTCTGTCTTCCTTTGCTGTGGCAAGCAAGAGGAGACATTGTTTTTATTCTTATTTTTATTAATTTTATTATTATGGGTTAAAAAATGCTACTTTAGAGCTCCCATCTAAAGAAAAAGAGCCTTAACGCCAGTGAATCTCATTTTTAGGGTGTCAGGTAGTCACTTCTCCTTTTATATTTCTCTTGGGGTTAGAACTATTTGCTTTTTATGTAATATCCTGGGCTGGGCAAGATTTGTATTTCTGTATATAGACATTAATTTTAGGCACTTTTGGTGATAAAATGTCTCGGAAGTCTCCATACTTGAAATCTGATCCCATCTTAACAAGTCAGAGACATCTTCTGAAGTTATTCTACTGTAGAATAAGACATGATTCTTTGGGCAGCATTTCAGAAAAGAAAAATTATGTTGTTCTAGTGATTGTGTTTAAAAACAAGGAAAAATTAAGTTTGGTAGGGTTTTTTTTAGAGTAAAGGAACATCCAATTTATATTTTTTTACTAATTAATACTCTATGGAGAGATGCTGTTCTCTGCATCCTTTCTTCACTAACAATGGGGTTCTTTTCCAGTTACAGGCAGCCGTAGAAAAAATCCATTCCCTTGGTGGTGATGCTGCAGGAATGAAGGAATCAACTCTGAAAATGCTGGAAGGAAACTTGGTAGGAATTGTAATTGAAATGAGGAAATCAGCAGCTGATACTCAGCCCTCTCCTTTGTTGGACAAGGATGTATCCCTGTCACCAGTTTTGGGTCCAAATTCCCCTATACCTCCTCCATACCCCAAAAATTAGGTCTGGAGAAAGAATTTCTGTGGTCCTGATGGATCCATGGATCTTAATCACTTCAGTTTTTTCCCTGGGGATTCTGTTCTCATCAAGTCCATTCCTCTCTTCAAAGGCTGAAAGTCCAGAGGTGAAAGCATTGCAAGAAAAATTGAACACGGCCAACTTAAAAGTGACAGAATATCGGAACCAGCTCCAGTCTGTGAGACAGGAACTGAAGCTGACCCAAAAGGTACCACTGCAAGGGCCAGTCTGGCACTGGGATCCCTGCAGGAGGTTCAGTCTTGGGGAAACTGGGAGGCTTTTGGTTTGATTGGCCCTCAGGAACTATTCCAGAGGAGTGGGGGGATGAGGAAGACACGAGGGTAGGGGTTGGAATTGGAACTGTGCCCACAGACACAAGGATCTCATGCTTTGCCCCCACTGTGTCCAGCATCCTCACTGTACACTGGACACAGATTCTGTCAAGTTTTGAGGTCTCACATCAGCAGAAATGTTTGTGACATACATCCAGCTTCATTCCTCCTTTCCCATACCTTTAATTATGTATTTACTTTTAAAGTAGGTTTCAGTCCCATGGGAATCATTGGGATTAAAGGCCATGCTTGAACTAAAGCATGTGTTTAAAGAGTTTGTTGGAGTGACATCCAGCATAACCTTTTCCTCTGATTCATGATGGATTTAAGTGTTACTATGTGCTCTGATTCCTTTGGTTTTCCTACTTTGTGTAGGAGACCTGCAATGCAGATCAGACTAGAGGATATGGTCCTAAAAATAGAACTCTGCTCTGACCTTTTTATAAATAATTTAAATGCACTTCATACTAAGTTTAGCTGTGTCAGAATTTTGCAAGAGAGATTGGCTCAATTCCTGGTGTGTATGAAGACAATTATCTCTACTCTGTTCCTGGTTAGTTATGGGTAAATATTCATTATATCAAAAATACATGTGTATGTTGAAAACTGCTTGTGTTCCCTGTTAAAGAGAGCTGCTTTTCCTCCCATCTCCCCAGCACATCTTTTTAAGCCTTATTGTTGATGTTAATCCCTTTTTCCCAGCTTTTAGCCAGTGAAGTTGGGGAAGATGTGAATATCCAAAGTCTCTTGACCCATTCTGGCAGCTGGCGTGGACGAGCTCAGCAAATCCTTCTTCTCCAAACCAAGGTGAGTTATGACCCTGCATGGTGCCGTTTCAGCTGGAATGCTCTTTCTAAGTATAGATATCACTTCAGTTTAAGGTAAAAGCACTCTTAGTTCTTCATTAATCCTTCACATCTCTGTGTTGACGTGTGCAGACCATGCTAATGACTCTGCTGCAGCCCTGCAAGCTTTGGTACTTCACCTGGGGATCTTTCACGTTTGTGTCAAAGGAAGGAGTTCAGTGACCTTGGAGAGCTGTGGCAGCCTAGTTCAAGTCCCAGGGTGTTTTGAAGGTGCCTCTCTCCGCTGAGAACAGAAGGAGCTCTGTCAGTATCTGTGCTCTGACTTAGACACCTTTGTTCAGTGCTTGGAGTCAGATGGGAAGAATAGAGGCCAGATAAGATTTTCAACTTGTTCCCTCAGGAGTGCCAGTAAAATCTTTAACTCTTGATTCTTCTGAAGGGCAGAGTTTAGCTGAAATGTCAGCAGCAGGCAGGGAGGCAGCTTTGTCTGCATCTAAATAAAACTTCTCTCAGGCAATCTGACACATAATTTTCCTATTTTTCTGCTGTTTAATCGTATGCCATCAAACTGTGATTTTTTGCACTCTGATTGTCTGAGATTGTTAACCTCTGCTTTCCCTTGAGCAAATTCCATTTCCCTCTGTTGTATCCTCTGCCTGGGGTTCATCTGAACACTGTTCCTACTGTTCTCTGCTGTAATGGAAAGATTTCTCTCTGAGGCAGGCTCCTCAGGCCCCTTCTGTAGTCGGTGGGGATCTTGTAAATCCAGTCACTGAATCAAAAGTGAGGCAGGTTCCTCCAAAACAGAGCAGAGAAACTGAGCTGAGGCAGTGCCCAGCTCCTTCTACTGACTCTGAAAGCAGCCTGCAGTGAGTAGTTGACAGCTGAGTTCACTCAGATTCACACAGCAGCAATTCCAAGTGCTCTGGAGTGCCTGCCTGGCCTCCACATGTGGCTCCACAAAGGCACAGATCTCCCATGTGTCCCAGACCTCCCAGAGATCTGGTGGCAAATCTCCTTCCTGCACAGGTGCCCTAAAATCTGCATGTTTATTAGCAGCTAAATTTAAATTTGAAAGACCAGACACTGCTCTGTGTTAGTTAACCACAATAATATCAAGAAATAATCTGAGCTGCCTTGGGCTGTGTCCTCTTTGCTCTGTACCCCTGGTAAAACTCTGGCTGAGTTGTCATTATTGTGCCACAGATTCGAGAGCTGGAGCGAAAGTTGAATGAAAACAAGATCAGAGCTTCACTGTTTGAGATGGAAGAGGGATTTATGCCATTTGCTGGTCCAATGAAGATGTCAGTCCAAGAGAAGAACTTGCTGAAGATTCGCAGCCTGGAGAAAGAAAAGAAAGAGTCTTTGGAGGTAAAATCCTGTGAATTGACAGAGTCCTGTTTGGGTGTGGAGTGTGTAATAATTACTTGTCCTGCCTTCAGGGTGTGTTACACCCTCCCCAAAACATTTCACAAACCCACCTGATTTGCTGCAGGAAGCTCTGCCCCACTTCACAACCAAGCCCTGCTACAGCTGCACCCAAACTCTGTAGCCTCCCTCTTGGCCCTTGGCCAGGTGTGCATTCTTCATTCCAAATACAGACATCCCCCCACACCTCCTAGGGCTCTGGGCTTCTCCATTTGAACAGAATAATGGAGAATCAGAATCCAGAACAGTGGACAATCAGCCTAATCCCCCCCAGATTCCTGAGCAGACAGACCCTTTTTGGATGCTGGCAAGCAAGCAGCAAGTAGCATTTTTAATTTCTACTTCCTTAGGAATAATAGTGTATTCCAGTCCCATTTTTTTTAAATTCTCCCAGGTAATGTGTGATCCTTTTTGCTCACCACAGCACCTGAGGCTTGGTGATGAGTTATAACTCTCATTTCCTTTTGCATCACTGCAGAAACTCGCCGGGCAGCACACTGCTCTCCAAAAGAGCCACGAGGAATTGATGAAAAAACTTGGCGCCTCAAAAGCCAGGAACCAAATGCTGTGTGGAGAAGTGAAGATGCTGAAGGAACAAATTGGAACCTTGCTGGAGAAAGGGAAACACGATGATGAGCTCGTAGATGCCTTGCTGGTACAGTCTGTGTCTGTTGGTCCCTGCAGATCAGCCCTCTTTCTATAGGTGATAAAACATGATGTCATTTCATAGCACACACAACCTTAGGGTGTACAGGAGCCTGATGAATCCAGCTGTGACAGCCAGAGGTTTCCTTGTCAGCTTAAGTCCTTCTGCATTTTGGGTCAGGTCGTGTAAGGGCTGTGAGACAGCACCAGGTGTGACAGTTGCAGTCAAGTGGCTCTGAGCTGCAGGGGCTGGAAGAAACATTTTGCAGAAGGATTGAAGTAGGTAGAGAAAAGGCTTCAGTCCTGACCCATGGTTCTGTATTCTTTGTTCTGCTTTCAGTTCCACTGGTAGATTTTTTTTTTTCCCTTAGAATGCAGGAATCCTTTTGTTTGTAACAAAACTTCCATTTATTTTGTTGCACAGCCCAAAACACACAAGCTGAGCCATGAGTACTGAACCATGTGCACGTTCACTTGCAGTAGCAGGAGCTGAAAGGATTGAGCCTCTTCAAACCCAAGAGTTTTAACAAAGGCTCAAAGATGCTGAGAAAGAAATAAATGGCTGCTGCCATGGTTCTAAACAGCCTTCCTCAATTAAAATAGCAATTGTATTAGGGAATATGCCACCTCTTAGCAGGGTTAGTTCTGTGTTTCCTGATCCAGCTCCTCACTAGTTTCAAACCACTCAGATTTCCTGGCTGCTGTTTTAGCTCAGCTGGTATTCACCCTTCTCACACCAGGCAATGTGGGTGATGCCTTAAATGGCTCCCTAGAAACAGAGACCAGACAGGAATAAAGGAATAAAGGAGGGATTGATTTGAAAGGCCTTCAGAGGTCACACTCTGGGCTCCAGAGGCTCCTGCCTCAGTGCATCCCAAAATGGACAATGACAGCTCCCGAGTTCTTCCCACTTTGATATCAGCATCAATTGCCCAAGCAGAAGCCAGGCAAGGATGGAATTTGCCCAAACTTGCCCCCCTCTCCCCAAGATGAAGGTTTGCAGTTGTTGGGCCCAGGAGGGTCTGGGTGTCCTTGGAGAGCGAGCTGGAGAGGCTTTGTTATGTCAGTGTGAGCATGAGAGAACAGCACTGAACGAGCTCCAGGGAGCTGCAGAGTTACACTGGGCACGGCAGGGCTGGGAACAGAGAAAAGTTAAAACCTAAGGCATCATGGGGAACGTGGGTGCTGACCAGCAGATCAGGGGAGCCAAAGAACACTGGTCACTTATTTCTGAGTATTCCCACTAAAATTATTACAGAAAAATGCAGGTTTATTTTGGAAGGGATTGTTAATCTGTTTTATCCTTTTTATCATAGAAGCACTTTACTTACAGGTTGTTGGCGTGACAGAACTAACTGCCTGATAGGTATTAGATTTGTCAGTGTGGGAAAAAACCTCCAAAAGCCACTGGGGAAGCAGCCTGCCCTTGTATCTGTCACCACATAGTACCCTCAGCTTTTAATATCACTATCACATGATCTGATCATGTTCTAATTCCACAAAAAGCACGTTGAAATCTTGAGTTTCATTCAGTTTATGAAAAAAGTCACTTCTTTGTCAAAGGCCAGCCTTTCTTGCTCTGTGTTCTGCTACACTGAGCAGCAAAGCTGGCAGCAAACTGAATCTGACCATTGCTCAGATCAACATAACAAATCAAATTCCCAAAGTGGCACCAGTGACACCAGTGTGCTCCCACCAAGGAATGGGCTTGGCAGGGCAGGAGCTTGCCTTACCATTCCTAAATGGATATTTGTCTTGGAGGGGTTAAAATCATCATTATGTACAAAATAAAGATCTCACCTGTTTCTGTTTTACCAGACCCAGCAGAAGCAAATGCAGGAGATTTTAAAAGGCCTGAGCGAGAAGGAGAATGAGAACAAGGAGACTCGGCAGTTTATGGGGCAGCACTTGAACAATGAGATTCAGAAACAAAAATCCCTGATAGAGCAGCTCAGGCAGGTGGTGGCTGAGCGAGATGAAAAAGTTAAAAATCTGGAAGAGGAGATTGAGCACCTCGCACTTCAGGTAGGCAGAAGAAATGAATCAGAGGAACACACTTGGTAATCATTTTAGATCTGCTCTTCCACTTCCTTGTCCCTTATTACCTGAAATGGTTGCTGCCTCCAGGCAGTGATCCCTGTCCTACTGACAGTCTCTCCTGATGGAATGATAAAGCAGGAATTCTCCTTTGTAACTCCTCAGTTCCAGCATAACTTCAGGCTGTTTCAACAGCAGAAAACACAGAAACACCAATCCCCAATCCCATCCACACGTGGCCCCATATATGGACTGTCACTGGCTGACAACAGAGCTTGGGGCTGCACTGGAGACTTCTCAGGGTTCAGCACCCTTGGCTGCAGAAAGAGGGAAGCAAACAAATGTGTCAGAGCAACACCAGCAGGTGCCCAGCTACTGCTGTTCCACAGTCAGGAATTGTTAAGAGTATTTAGCCATCCCATTGCCACTGATCCAAAACCCTCCTGGGGTTATGGTGAGGTTGTGAATCTGCCAGATACCTCAGGAATGGGGGTTGGAGCACTGAACCCAGGAGCAAACGTGGGTTAGTGACACAAACCAGCTGTGCTGGCACTGTGGGTTATTAGTGCACCCTGATTTTATATGAAACTACCCTTTTTACTGACTTCTACTTTGTTTTCATCCTGCAATGGATAGAAATTAAAGCTTTTGAGGAGGTCCTGTAAATCAAAAGTTCTGGCTTGCTTGTAGCAATAATCAAAAGCTGCTGATTTGGCATTGGTGCAGCTGTTTTCCTCTGAACTATGTAATTTCTTTTATAATCTGCTCCCTACCATTAACAGAAGCAACGTGCCTATCGACGGGAGAAGGCAGGAGCTGCTTGTGCAGCACCCTCTGAGCACTCAGGAGCCCTTGTGGGAGCAGGCAGCAGCGAGGCTGGAAGGACAGAACCTGCCTGGTAAGAAGAGCAGGATGTCAATATTTCACATTGTCAGTAATTCAGGAGCTTGGTTTTCCCAGGGAGTTTTCATCAAACCACAAGTGCCTTGTGCCAACAGCTGTGGCAGCCTGCTTGCAGTTTATGGGAATCTCTAATCACATTATCTCTTGGACTTTTGGCCTGGGACAGAGGAGGATGTACAGACTTGCAGACATGACTAGATTTGGCATGGTGGTAGTGCAGCTATTTCTCCTCCTGCAGCTCAGATAATGTTTATGTGGTCAGCTTAAGTGCCTGGGAGTCTTTTCCCTTATGAGACACAAGGCTTCTAATGAGCAGACTGCTGTGAGCAGGGTGGGGAATTAATACAAAGTGCCATTTTAGGTAAGCACTAAATCACCGGTGCATTATTTAAATCAATAAATGCTCTTTGAGTGGGATTTACATGCAGAAATGTTGAAAACACACCACATCATTTGTTCTTAACAAACACCCTTTTTAAAGCCTCGCTGAGGACTGTGTAAATTACACTAATCTTAGTGCAGTAATAAATCTGATTTCTGTTTACACTGATGTGACTCTGGGTCACTCTGGCTGTGTAAAGGGACCGTGGTACCTCAGGAAGTTATATCCTTTCCTGTTAAATTGCTGCTGAGTTTGTTGCTAAAGAGTTCATGGTCTAATTGGCAGTGAGGATTTGAGACTGGTCTTATGGGGAAAGAGGAAATTTTTCATCAAATTAAAGTTACAACTGATCTCTTCTGTGTAATTTCCTACCTTATTACTTTAGACACCAAATTTGGCTTTAAAATCAGCTGAGTCTAAGTAGAACATTACTATAAAATTTAAGAAGAATCCTGTTCTGTGTTTTTGAGTTAGAATTAAAACATCCATTATCTGAAAGTTCCTGCACCCTTCTGATTCCTTTTATTCTCCCCCTTCTAACTCTGGATTCCTTTTATTCTCCCCCTTCTAACTCTGCAAAAGTTCTTGTGCTCTCCTGGAGCAATCTTGTATTTTATCCCCTTTTTTTTTTTACCTCACATGTCTGCTGATGGTAAGCAGGAATCAAAGCTGGGTAATGGCTTTGTGGAAACCACTAAGTGCAATGCATAAATTATTGCTTGTGTACAGGGCCAAAGGCTCTGTCGTGGAAAGAGCTGACGTGTCAGGTGGGCAGTGAGTGATCCTGAAAACTCTGAGAGCTGTTAATAACTTGGTCAGCAAGGCTCTCACTCCTTCCATTAACTTTAATATGCTGATGAACTCTCAATTCTCTACTATTCACTGTAGTGAATCATCTTTTCCTATCAGAAAAGGTGAAATGAAAAATGCTATAAATTGGTGCTAAACCCCTTGGAGATGACAGAGTAAAAATCTGCACTTTTAGGCTGGGCCAAGGCTGTCATTGTCAACCTTAACTTGGTTTTAGGATTAACCACTCCTAGCCTAAAAGGCACCTCTGCCTCTTCCACAGTGTTAAGGCTTTATCTTCTTGTTAGCTACAGCCTAAAGACGAGGAAATGTGGGGTAGATCTGCAGGGCAGCTGAACTCATGTTGAGGAAACAAACACACTGAAATGGGGTGTCCCAAACAATCACACGCCAAAATGGGGTGTCCCAAACAAACAATCACATACCAAAATGAGGTGTCCCAAACAAGCAATCTGACACTGAAATAGGGTGTCCCAAACAAACAATCACACACCAAAATGGGATGTCCCAAAAAAACAATCACACACCAAAATGGGATGTCCCAAACAATCCCACACCCAAATGGGGTGTCCTAAACAATCCCACACCGAAATGGGGTGTCCCAAACAAACAATCCCACACCGAAATGGGGTGTCCCAAACAAACAATCACACACCCAAATGAGGTGTCCTAAACAAACAATCACACACCAAAATGGGGTGTCCCAAACAAACAATCACACTGAAATGGGATGTCCCAAACAAACAATCACACACCCAAATGAGGTGTCCCAAACAATCACACACCAAAATGGAGTGTCCCAAACAGTCACATACCAAAATGGGGTGTCCCAAACAAACAATCTGACACCAAAATGGGGTGTTCCAAGCACACCTCTCATTATATATAAAACCCATCCAGGCTGGAAGTGATGCTCCAGTGTTAACAGTTGGCTCCTGCTCTTACAACAGAGAACCTAACAGATCTTCCTGAGGGTTTTCACAAAGCAGATTTCAGAAAACTGTGTAAAATGTATTTTTAAAGGGCATTGGGAAATACAAGTTGTGCACCGTGTTGCAGAGCTGGGGTTCATTTGGTGATGAAAATCTGTGATGTGCAAACACCACCAAACTGCACAGAGCTGGGTTTGTCTCTCCCAGTGCTGGGTGAAGGTGAGGGAGCTCTTCCCTACAAAACACAGACATTGGGAAATGACTGGAATTCTGGGGAGATTGCCCTGTGTGGAGCCCCCAGCAAAGCTCTCCTCCCCCAGGGTGGTGTCCACGATGGGCCACGAGCTCGTGGAGTCAGCAGCCACGGAGCCTTTCCTCCTCAAGGCTGACATCCCTCCTGGAAGGTGGGTATAGAAACTTTCATTACCAGCAAGGGAGGTGCTCTGCCATGCTCTGCAAGCTGCTGGAAATCCTTGTCCTGCCTGCCTTGTTTCTGTAATGAAAGCTTCTTGCACCATCCTTCCTGCCTGAAGCTGTCCAAGAGCTCTAACGTCTGACTTCTCTCTTAATTTTTGTAATTGTTTGCTTGTTTGACACCAATCTTTTCCATTTTCACTCCCAACCACCAAGATTTCTCCTGCTTTTTTTGTTCCATAGGAGATCTTCCTGAATGCAGAGAGGTCAGGGAAGTAATGAAGTACATAATAATGGCATACATGGGAAAACTGCCCCTTCCTTTCATCACATATTGGACACAAGAACAGCCATTGTGCAAGTGCTGCCTGAAGCCTTTCAGAGGGAGAAAATCAATAGCAGAGAATTTAATAGTTCAGTGTAGCACTTGGGAGATACAATCTTCTTTTACTTTGGCAGTAGCAGTGGGAGGAGAGTCAGGGGTAATGAATTGATCAGAGGTGGAATTTTGTTTTCAGGGGTGATGGGGAGGAGAAGCAGCCTGGAAACAGCTCTCTAATGACATTCCCTGTGGCTTCACACCCGAATATTTCTGTTCTATTTATTGCAGTCTAGAGATGGGTGCTGGGGGGAGGTAGTGAGCCTGGCTCTGCCTTCTGCCTTCACCTTCAGACAAGTGTATTTGAGATGTTGCTCAAACCCTGCCTTTGTCTCATTTCTTTCGTTTAGGAAGTGGGAAACAGACTCTCTGTGCTTGTGCTTTCCTCAGGTTTGTTGGCCAGGGCAGAGAAGTGCGGCAGAGAGACACCACAGAGCACATGACTATGTTAAAAGCTACTGAAGTGGAGAGGGACAGGCTGCTGGACCTGGTGACTGTGCTGCAGAAAAGGTACAACCTCATCCCACCAGCATCCTCTGCGGGGTGCTGGGATCAGGGAACACTGCACCAGTCTGGGACATGCACTACAGTGCCTCACACGCTGCCATCCTTGCCTTAAATAGGGGCTTTTCAATTTTTTTTCTGCTCAATTTCCCTGCCTGGCTGATGATTCATTCTTTTTATTATTCTTTTAGAACAAAGGGCAGAAAAAATGGAACCATCTTCCAGCTTGCTGCACCTAGATAAAACCAGAATTCCTGTATTTATATATGCACGGCCTTACTGAGGCAGCAATATTATTCATCAGTAGTAAATACTGTAATTATAGTTATAATATTCTGTTCCAAAGCTTTTCACATTCTTTTTAAGTTTCACCATATCCTTTTCTAAATGAATTTATTCTGGTTTAACTGAGGCATTGTGGTGACTTTTTTTTAAATTTTATTTTGTATGATTCAATTCAGTGTAAGGTGATGTTAAAAGCCAACTGTGTTTTAGAAGGGAAGGGAAAGAAAAGTAATTTTTTTGACACCTTTCAGCTGGGTTTTTTTTTTCCCAGTGTGTGTTATTTGATTCCCAAATCTGTATTCCAATATTGGAAATGTACTTTCATTTGTGTGCTTGTCAATACAATAAGCACTGTTTGCTTACTTGCTTCATTTTACCATAGTTATCATTCTCACTTGTGTAACTTTTGTCCTGCATGATTAATCACAGTCAGAAAAAATAGATTTTTCTTTTAGAACTGTGGAAAAGGTGCTTTTGAAGCTAAATTCTGGAAATACATGCTGGGGAAAAATCCTTTTCATGTTTGCAAGCCCAGTGACTTTAATAGAGCTGTGCAATCAGATGAGGATGGAGCTGTGAGTGGTAACTGAAGTGTGGCCACCACCAATATGGGATAATGAAAAACAGAGTCAATGCATGCACAGTTGCTTGTAAAATGTGCCATAAACTGATGATTCAGCAGCTCCACTCTTATCACACATTTATCAAGCAGGTAACATAAATTTTGTGAGGCTGCCTGCAATAACTCTTGGAAGACCTCAGGGTTATATAGCACCAGTCAGATTTCAACGTGAATATATTTTAAAAACATCAGGTTTTCCTCCTCTTCCTGCCTCTGCTGGGGTGTAACAAAGCTCAGGTAACACAGATAATGCCTAAATCAAGAGGAGAGCACTGGGAATTGCTACGAGAGGGATTTTTCTACAGCATTTCAGTTTACCTTATTCCTATTGGCAGATGATTCCACAAAAAACCCCGCAGATCTTGCCATTTTTCCTCCATTTTTTGTGTAAAGTGGATGCCAGAGGAGCACCAGGGTCAAATAAAAGTTTAGTGAATGCAGAACCACTGAGAGGAATAAAATGTCTCAGAGCACATCACCAGCCTGGGAATTCACTGCCATAGGAGGTCGAGTCTTGCCTGTAGCTACATTTTTAAGCCAGTGATATAATTTTATTATAGTTGTAATATTTTTTTTTTTTAGTTGTGCAAGCTAGGAGGGAAATAAACTAATCAAGTGTCTTGATTCAGAGAGTAACCAGCTTCCACCTGTGGGGTTGGAAGGGAAATTCTCTTATTCAGTCCAGTACAATTGGGTTTTTTTTAACTTTAAACCCCTTGAAATCACCTGGTGTCAGTCAGTGCCCCACTGGAAGCATCTGTGGGTGCACATGAGATTTTTGCAGTTAATTCTCTGAGATGTTATGCAGGATGGAGATAGGAAAGCTCTTCTGTGCTGTCACCACCAGTTTTTTTTCCACCCTCTCCCATCCATGGTCGTGTCTAATGGCCGAGTTTATTAAAAGCAACCTCAAGTTTCTTTTCTTCCTCTCAGATAACTGACGTAAATGTTAGACCGTGTTTTTATAAACTATTTTCCTTCCAAGCTTTCCCAGAGTGTCTAAAAAATGCAGTTTATTATTCCTGTAATGAAAGATCTCTCCTCAGCAATCTGCAGCTTTCCTGCTCATCTCAGGGATGAATTCACACAGGGAGCCAGAGTTAAGGGATCTGAGCAACCTCTATTGTTGAATGCATTGTTTCCAACTGTATTCATTAGTTAATTCTCTTTTGCATATTTAGAAGATGTCCTCTGATACAATTTCACTGGCATTTCTGCCTTTGGATGCATGGAAAGTTCTTTGCCTTCTGTTGGGAGCTCTGCAGAAAGAAGCAGGATTCAGTCCCAGGACTGATTTGACATGGACACGACACAAATGAGCTGAACTCCCTATTTTTTTGTGCCTGTCAGGGTGGAAGACAGCAGTGACAGAGTCTTGGAAGCTGAGCGGAAGCTTCAGGAGCAGCGGTGGCGAGCTGATATCTTGGAAGGGCAGCTTGAAAACCTGGAGTTGGATGCAGAGAGCAGCACAACTGCACAGAACCCTCCCCTGAGGCACACAACAGGTGAGAACAGGGAGAAAGGAGAGCCCTCAGCCACAGCCACGTCCCCTGGTTCACCTCTGTGCTTAATAGACAGCGACAGCATTCGGGCTCCTTCTGCCAAACCCAGCCTTGAGTGCTTGACCTTGTGGTGATGGGAGCTGCTCAGGCCCAGGAGCAGGGCAGGAGGCAAAATCCTGGCCCCTCTTGATGCCAGAATGGTTTTTTGCTTTTTCTTTTATACTCCTCTCACATACTCTTTTATAGTTTTATGTATTCTTAGTGGTTTTATCCTACATACTTGTAACTTTCCAAGGCTGATAACTCAGCTGAAACCCACTATACCATTAAACCAGGAGACCAAACAGGCCTCAGACACCAAGACACCATATTTTTGTAAACTAAAATAAGCCCATCAAGAAGGGAAGGTTCCTCAGAACAAGGGAGTTCACTCGAGCCTCTCATTGGAGGATCTTTGATAAATATGTTAATTTTACAAGGCAAATACACACAATAATTGTGTGTATTTCGGTGTGAGGGGGTGCATGCATTTTCTAGATGAAGTGCTGTACCCAAGGATCCTGAAATAAACACCAAGGTAAAAACCCCTTTCCCCCATAAACCCTGTTTTAGTTTTAATTTTAAGACCAACGAAAGGCATCACTCTTAATTCAAGAGGGTTTTCCCACAGGTCTGAGTGGGATCAGGATTTTTTGGAGCCTGTTTCCATGGGGTAAGTGCACAAAGAAGGCTTCCCCCTGCTCTGTGCTGCCCCCAGGCCCAGAGGTCCCTTTGCACTCGTGCCTGAGGGATTCAGCTGAAGGTTAAGAGCAGAATTAAAGGACACATCCCAATTTAAGGCCTGTCAGTGCCTATGAAAAACTATTGCTGGTGATGAAGTAATTAGATCTGGTGTAATTTATTATCCCATGAACGTGATAATCTCCTGCTATAAATATGAAAGCCTCCCTGGCGTAGTTAAAGAAGAAGAATTCATGGTGGATGCTAAATTTTTATTTCCCTGATCAGATCCTTTTATTGCTTAAGGACTCTGATTCTGCAAAGTGTCTAAACCAATAAAATGGCACATATTCTTAAGGAAATTTTCCCAGTGGCTTCCCTTTTTATGTGTATTTTGATAAAGTAAAAAGACTTCAAATGCCAGGAGATGAACAGCAGGGAGGAGAATTTCAATTTGGCAAATGTTAGGATGGTGTCAGGCTGAGTTAGGGTGACCAGAAGGACCACAAGCCTCATCAGAGAGGGCTTGGATGAGCCCTTCAGAGGAACCTTTATCCTGAATGGGGAATAAATGAGTGCTTCAAACCTTCTCCTCTCTGTAAAACATGGATTTGTTCCTTAGAGCAGGATTATTGTGTCCTTGGAAGGGGCTCCAGCCCACGCTGACTCATTTTCATGTGTTTTTATGTGAGCACTGATTCTTAGAATTGTCTCACCTGTATTAACTGAGAGCAGAAAAAGTAGTGCAGAAAAATTCAGATCCTAACAGTATGGGAGCATTTTGGTGCTGCCTTGTACAGAATTTAACTGAGCTTTTCAGTGCTCAGACTTTTACACAGCCTGGTGAAGTGTCGACGTGTTCTGTTATCAAAGATTCCCTTTGCAAGCTCCAAGAGAGAGAGAAACTCTGCAGGTCCTGAGGCTTTTTGGTCAAGTTTTGTTGTGCTGTAGTAAAGTTTTATTAACTCTCCTCTGGCAGCTGGCATTTCACAGCCAGAGGAAGAAGCTGTTTTCACCAGTGTGACAGATTCCTTCTCACTAAATATTTAGTTCATTAATCTCCTCTGCTTAAGGACTAAAAGCAAAAGTAGAAAAGGATTGGCAGTAAGACTAATAAGGAGAAATCCTCTCTAAATCCAGGAGATGAGTAGGTAACAATCTACTTCACCACCCTGCTTTGATGAGAGCTTTGTGATGTGCCAAAACTCTCTGGAGTTTGCACAAGAACCAAGTCTACAAGTCTGTAATACACCTCTTCAGCAGAGCATGGAGGTTATCTCCATGCTTTCATGCCAATGGTTGAGGAAATAAGAAGAAATGAAAAGCCTGAATACAAAACAGAGTCTAGAGAACCTGTTAATTAACATAATATTTTCCTTTCTTTCTGAAGGTGCAGAATTGGAGAGAGCTGATCTAATTGCTGATCTAATGTTTCTGGTCTCTTCAATTCAAGGGAAGTAGATAATGATGCTAAGTAGCTGGAAACAACCCAGTTGTGTTTTAAAAATATTCAGGCTTTTCATTTTCTGTGCTTTTTTCCCTGCCTTATCCAAATTCCAAATTATCAAAGAATAATCCCAGAGGAGGGTTAGGCAAGTAACAGAAGGTTTTCCTCAGCCCTGTAAAGCACAGCCTCAAGATCAAAAGCATTTTTTAGTTATACAATGCAGCCTTTTCTACTCATTTGTTTTTGCCAGACTTCAGTACTCTCCAACCAGGTTCCTTCAGATATTCCACACGAGGAGGATTCAGTGTTTTAATACCAGATGTACTTATTTGAAGATATTTGATGTGATGAGGAATATGAATTGGGAAAAGGGATACAGAAAGGTGCCAGCATGACAGCACAAGCACAAACCAGCAATTGCAATGTTCAGTGGAATCACAGCACAGGTGCCAGCCTGGATGTTCACTGTCATGGTGCTCTATTCCCAGTTTTAAGGATTGCAGCCACCTCCAGCCTGTTGTTTTCTTCATTTAGCTGTTTTTTTATTTTTATAATTTATTCAAGGCTGAACCACACAAATCCTTCCCTCATGTTGCCTGGCTCCATGCTTGCTATTGATTATTTTAGAGAAAGCCATTTATTTACATTTACTAAAATTTTCCAGCCTTTTATCTACAGCAGAGATAAATTAGCAGTCCCTCAGTGCTGGGATAGGTTCAGCATCCTTTACAAGAGCTGTTCTCACTTCCTGCACTCCTTTCTGAGCTCCCTGAACACTTCTCTGATCCTCCTTCCACTCTAAGGATTCACTGGTCACAGGTTTTGCTTCTTCAGTCCCAGTAGTAAATTTGAATTATCTTTTCCCTTTAATCCTGAAAAAACTTTCTGAATTCTTTTGAAATGACCAGAGCTGCATATTTTGGGTAGACCTTTATTTAGGAAAGCATTCCTGAGTTGGAATCCTGGTTTGAAATACACCTTGAAATACATATAACCTACATTGTGTTTATGCTGAGCATCAAAGTGCTTTACAAAAGTTGTTTCAATGGGTGCCACGTGAAAACTTTGTCACAAACGTTCAAGAAACAACAGCTGTCATAATCTGAAACACGATTAGAAGATCAACATCAAATTAATCCTTCTCAGCTCTTTGTCACCTCTTGCTTTGGTCACTTAAATATTTTGGATTCATTGTTTTCCTCTCTACATATGTAGGCACATATTTAGCCCTGAAATGCAAATTCATCATATTTTCATTCTGCTGGAAGGAAATTAAAATAACTCTGTCATGTATTTATGATATATTATGGATATAACATAGAATTTAAGAGATTAAATATTTATTCACTATTTCTTGATGCTGACTCAATGTGCTGCCAAAACAGATTTGTTGTTTCACTAAAATTCCATTCTGTAATTAAATCTACAGGCCACTCAGGACTCCCCTTGCATGTGAGTGGCAGGGAGGAGCTCTATTCAGCCCTGTCCAAGGTGCCCCTGGAATATCAGGTGGACGAGATGCTCACAAGGTATGTTCTCTCCTTCTCCATGCTGGGATTACTCTTCCCTACCTCAGGGAGAGGAGGAACAAGTGCTCAGTCTGCTCTTTCTCACGGCTGTCATAAAATCACTGCAGCTCCTGGGTTTCAGTGTTTGTTCCCCAGAACAGAGGCAACTGTTGTAATTTGCTTTGAAGCTCCCCAGGTCACGGGGAAGTTTTTGCTTTTGTTTCCTTGCAGGCTCGAGATCCAGCAGGATGAGAACAAAGCGCTGAAGGCTGCTCTGGAGGACGCTGTGAGAAGGAGAGAGGAAGATTTTCGAGTGTATCAAGAGACAATAGAGGAAGTGAGGAATGAATTTTCACAGGCCATTCAGCGGCAGGAACAAGAGAAGAGTTAAGCAGAGCAGGGAGGGGGTCCAGGCACCGTGCCTGGGAATTGAAATGCAGCGGCAGCATGGTTCTGCAGCCTCAGATCGTGTCATTTCTTTAGCATTTGCAGGAGAGGATGAAAAACAGAGATGAAATACGAAAAAGTGATGGTTTTATGTGTCAGCAAATTCTGTCTGTGAGGGCTGGCAAGCAGGGCTGGTGGGTGCAGGCTGGGAAGCTGCAATTCTGCAGAGGGATTTTGGGCAAAACCTCCTGGGTTTCAGCACAGAGTTCCCTGACAGGGCTTGATATTCAATCTGCTGCTGCCTTTATCAGCACAGGAAGGAATTTGGTGTACAAAAGTTAGGCCAGCCCCCTTCCTTAGAACAAAACAAGCTCTGTTTTTATCCCCACGCTGATACCTGCCTGTCTCAGGCTTTCTGCAGCACTTCAGTGCTGAGGCACAGGATTTGCCTGACCTGAGACTATCTGCAAATCAGCTTTGGGTGGGCTCCTCTCACCATTCCAACCTCTTTCTTTACCTGAACATGTTGGCAGCAGTTTCCTGAACTCAGTGGAGTTGCCACTGGAAAGCTGTGCAGATCACCCCTGCAATGAGTCAACCTACCTTAAATTCAGCTCGTTCCATACAAAACTTGCCATCCAGCTTATGAATTCCCTTTCTCTGGGTCTCTGCATTCATCCCTCAGGCAGGTCTTGTTCTCTCTGGGAAGAAATGCTACAAAATGCAGCAGTGCTGGGACTTTTGGAGCTGCTGCAAACCCTCCCAGCCCTGTCCTTTTCTGCTGCAGCACAGTGAGGACACGGAGTGCAAGCTAATCAGGCATTGCCATGCAGCCTGCCAGTGGAGAGCAGCCTTGGGGATTCCAGGCAAATGGAGAGCCAGTCATTTTTGTACAGTGCTGCTTTGTTTCTCACTTGAAAGTCTTGAAAGCTTTTCTTTTTCTGCTTTGCTTTGTCAGCCTCTTTTTACGAGCCTGAAGTTTGTCAGGCTTTAACCCCAGCCAACACCACCAGTGCAAAGTGGATTTGTGGGCAGGAAAATCACTGCTCCCTTCCCCAACACGGGGATTTTCATCCTAACTCCCCTGGAAAAAAGCAGAGCAGGAGTCACTCCAGATGTGTTGCCCCTGTCTTTTGTCCTGCTGAGGTTCAGAAATGTCTGTTTTCAAACAGTTCCTGGAGTCCCTGAGGGAGGAGGTCAGGGAGCTGGAGATAGGCTCAGCACCTGGGAGTTAGCAGGGAATTAACCCTCCCTGAGCTCCTGACACTCCTCCACTCCCCCAGCACTGCCCTGGAGCTCAGCCAAGCTCTCAGGTGCCTCTCTCACAAAAAGCAGGACCATCCATTGCCATATATTTCCTGCCAGTAGCATCAGAGGAAAAAGCATCTTGCAACCCTCAACCATCTCTCGAGGAATAAACCCTGGGTTGAGAGAGAGCCACGGTTTCAGTTTGTGTTCAGCTCCATCCTGATGTCTCTGGATCCTCTGATCCTCTGACAGGGATTTTAGGGACCTGCAGGAGTGAGCAGAGCCCTTGGGAGAGCTGCCTGAGCAGGGGCAGGGCTGTGGGGACTCTGCTGTGCAGTGGCTGCTAAATTCAGGCCATAACTTGGAGCTGCAGGTTCTGATTTCGCTTACACAGGAGTGTGAATCAATAATATTTTCCCAGGAGCTGAGCAGAGGCATCTGCTGCCCTCCCTTGTCCCCCATCCCAGGGAAGCTCTCTCCAGGAAAAGGGCTCTGAGTCAGCCCCTGAAGCACAGGGAAGAGACTGGGGTGTCACAGAACACATATGGCTCTCCTGCAAACCTCTTTTCAAGTGCTGCAATGCTCATTTCCTTAACCTTGTGCTTGTTTGGGGCTACACTGAAGCATTTTCTCCTTTTATTCTGCACCACCAGATGCCATGGCAGAGAAAGAATCTGACCACTATAAACCAGTTTATTTATGCAGCCTGTACCTGTAAGCAGCTGCCTCTCATGGAAGTGTGCAATCTGTGTCCTGTCACACAGTGGGGAGCCCAGAATGTCCAGGCCTTCTCAGTTTTCACCTTCATTTCGAAATACACTCCCCTTGCACTTCCACAGAGTGCCCTGCCTTGAATTCTCCCCGTGCTGGCTCTTGCTGCTTCCCAGTTTTCAAGGGATCAGGCCAATTTTCTGGCAGCATTTCGATAAATGTAAGACACCCTGGCAGACCTTGGGAGCAGCAGCCCCCTGTACCCCAACCCATCACTCAGGGAACAAATTCCATGACAATATTTTTCTCTCTGCCTGCAAAATCCCCTCACTGGTGGTCCTCAGCCCCAGGATTTTTGAAGCACACTTGTGCTGCTTGAGCTGCATAATTTCTTTTAGGACTATAACCGAGCTTGATATGAAATCACTACAACTCCCTGCTTCCCTTGGAACTTTCAGTGGTTTTTTTCCTCATGGCTAATCCACCAGCCTGTTAAAATCTTGTATTTCAATTCTAATTTGAATTTCTCTGGCTCTGGTTTGCAGCCAGCCATCGTTCTGCCTCTCTTAGATAAAAGCACTGTGCACAGTCCCTAGCATTTCCTCACTGGGACAACCCTCCTGCAGTGAAAAGTTGTGTCCCAGGCAGATTTTTGATAAGCTCTGGGTTTTTTCAGTCTCTTGCTGCAGCTGATGGTGGTGACAGACTAAAGGTGACAACACTGGCAAGGCTGGTGGGTACAGCTGAGGTTAATGTTGCTGCCAGTATTTAGTTGTGGGCAGTCCTTGTTAGGATTTGGCCAGTTCTTAACTCCAAGTATGAGTTCTCCAAACGCTTGGGCAGAGCCAAAATTTGTCTTCTGCCCTGGAGCTGGGCAGAGCTCTTCCATGGAGCAGCCTTAAAGTGCCTGATGGATGCATCCTATTTTAAAGTACAGCTGAACTGCTGGGAGTAAGTCATCTTTGATGAATTGTCCTCCTTTCCTTTGGGCCTGCTGCCAGGAGTTTACCTGCAAAGAGCTTTCCCAAGTGGCTGTGACATGAATTAAGTTGCATTAGGGTGGTTAAATGGAGACAGTGTTGACACAGGAGAGTTCTCCCTGCCCTGGGATCCACTTTGGCGAGGGGCACAGGATCAGCTGGGGGGTCAAAGCCCATCCCACTGGAATTTAGAGCTGTGGGTTGGGGCTGTGGGTGCCTCCCACCCTCCCTGAGGCTCCAAAGCAGGACAGGGATGGGAAGAGGAGAGATTTCAGTCCTTCAGAGGCAAAGGGAAACTGAGTAGGAAATTGCTTTGCTGACCACCCCCAGCAGCCCCAGCCAGCAGCTGCCACTGCCCTGCAAGGCACAGTGCAGGACAAAAGGGAAGAGGTTCAGCTTTAAATGGAAAAACACTCTGGCAGAGCCTCTGTGCTCTAAATTAAGCCACCACAGGGCCAAGGGGGGTATTGGGTTTCTCTTCATCCTCTCCCCTCCGGGCCCAGCTCCTGAGCTGGCTGCTCCCATGGGACAGGGTGGCCTCACTCAACAAATGCCACCTAAATCCCTG
The DNA here is from genome assembly GCA_013396875.1 of Vireo altiloquus. Classification (NCBI taxonomy): domain Eukaryota; kingdom Metazoa; phylum Chordata; class Aves; order Passeriformes; family Vireonidae; genus Vireo; species Vireo altiloquus. The sequence goes on from VZRF01008736.1 coordinate 151,447, forward strand.
GGAGTCTCCACTTACAGCTCCAAAACCATCCTGGGCTCAGAGCAGCTCGTTGGTCAGGGAGAAGGAGGATCTGTGGGATGCAGTCTGACAGCAGGGGATGGGGGCTCATTCCAGCCTGCCACTGACCTAATTGGGACATTTTTTGGGAATGGGATGGGATTGTGGGGAGAGGTGCTGAAGGCAGTGGGGTTTAACCCAATGCTAGGTGGGGGGGGTGGTGGGAGTCTCCTTTAGAGCCTTTGCCTGGGGTGGCTCGAGGTTTGGGACCTTTGGTGGGGTCAGTGTGTGCCCAGGGAGGATGGGCAGAGCAATTCTGGGGGTGCTGAGAGGGGTCCTGGGGGTGATGATGGATGGATGGATGGATGGATGGATGGATGGATGGATGGATGGATGGATGGATGGATAAGGGACACATCCCTCTCTCCTAAGCCATCCTGGTGGGGCTGGCATGTTCCCAGTGATGTTTGCATGAGGAACCCAATGGGACAACCTCAGGCAGTGCAAAACAATCCATGTGGGACCCATGAGAACAAGAGAGGGACTCTGGACAAGGACATGGAGTGTAGGAAAAGGGGGAATGGCTTTAAACTGACAGAGAGTAGGTTTAGATGGAATATTGGGAAGAAATTCTCCCCTGTGAGGGTGGGCAGGCCCTGGCACAGGGTGCCCAGAGCAGCTGTGGCTGCCCCTGGATCCCTGGAAGTGTCCAAGGCCAGGCTGGACATTGGGGCTTGGAGCAGCCTGGGACAGTGGAAGGTGTCCCTGCCCATGGCAGGGGTGGAATTAGAGGAACTTTAACGTCCCTCCCAACCCAAACCTCTCTAGGATTCTATGATTAAAACCCTCTGTGCTTCCCATTCAAATTTCTGCTCCAGCAGCAGTGGCACAGCAGTCAGGGAGTTTGTTTGGTGTCCCCATAAACATGCCCAGTTTGTCCCAAGCCTCACTGGGACAGAGCCAAGCTTTCTCAGACACTAAAGAGGGGCCTGGTCTCAAATCCTGTGCCACAACTTCCAGCAACCCCCCCAGTTTTTGAAAAAATATCACTTAAAGCAGCTCAAAGCCATAAACAGTGGGGCAATAAAACACAGAAATGTCCCCTGTGCTGAGGAAGATGTCCCGGTCACATTAAAAATAAATCTTATTATATTAGAAATCAGGAGTGAGGGAATGTTTAATTTTTTATAATAACTATAAATTAAAGCTAAATTATTTTTATCACCACAGCTCCCAGAGCCTCATAAAAAACTGCTGCCCGGCCCTTCACCTGTGTTGTACTTTGAATCCAGCAGGATCACACATTTCTCAGGATTAAAAAAAATAAAAAGTAAAGAAGGTGAAAATCTACCACCTTCCTAAAACTCTCTGGATGCCAGTGCCCAGGGGGAGCAGCACGATGGGGCTGTGACCAGAAAACAAAAAAAAAAAGGGAAAAAAATGGATTTGAGGGCTTTGCTTTCTGCACGGATTGGGATGTGCAGTGAGCGGGTTTGGGAGCCAGGGGGGTGACATGGATCTGCCTTTCCTTGTCACCTCCCTGCACCTCCCCACCAGCACACCGAGCCCGTCCGGCTGCGCTCACAGACTGATTTTCCCTCCGGCTGGGGCTCCTTGGTGTACGGCTCTGGCTGGCCATAAACCTCTGCCTAACACGGGCATCGGGAGCCGAGGAATTGCGAGGAATTGTGAGGAATTGTGAGGAATTGCGAGGAATTGTGAGGAATTGTGTCCCGTGCATATCTGCTCCAATCTCTTAATTACCTCGCCTCTGAGCAGCCAGTCAATTACGGCGAGGTCTGGGAGCCGAATCCCCGGGCAGGGATGGAGCTCCGGAGCATCCGAGGGGCTGAATCCTGCCCCGGCTGCTGCAAATAAAGCAGCTCGTTAGGTGCTGGAAGTGTTGCCACACAGCCCCGGCTAGGGAGAGCTTCTCTCTGTGCACACCGGGTGAAAAATGATGCTAAAAAGGCTTTTTTGTTCGCTGCCAGTGCGACAGCAAAGCTGGGCTGACCCTGTTGCTTTTTTTTTCTGGTTTGAAAATTAAAATGAAAACGTGGTTTATGGGGAAAAGGGTTTTTTTATTTCGGTATTTGTTTTAGGATTTTGGGGTACAGTACTTTGTTTAGGTGGAATGCTTCGAAAATGCATCCACTGTCACACTGAAATACACACACTTAAAGGCTTTGCAAAATTAACATATTTATCAAAGATTTTCCAATGAGAGGTTCGAGTGAACTTTTTGTTCTGAGGAACTTTCTTCTTGGATGGGCTTATCTTAGTTTATAAAAATATATTTTGGAGAGGACCTTGGTGTCTGGGGTTTTTAGATTGTTTGGTTTCTTGGTTTAACAGTGCAGTGGGTTTCAGCTAAGTTATCAGACTTGGAAAGTTACAGTGTGTGGGCTACAAGCACTAAGAATACATAAAATTATATAAAAGAGTATGTAAGAGGGGTATGAAAGAAAAAGCAAAAAATCATTCTGGCATCAATCTGAGGGCTGCAGATCCTCCCCGCGGAGCCCAGAACACAGCATCTCACCCCAAAGCACACAGCCCATGGAGAGATTTATAAAATCTGGGGTTCTCTGGCTTGTTTCTCTTCCCTGACCCCACGAGCAGCCCAGAAATGCTCAGGGAGCTGTCCCCAGATCTCACAGGGGCTTGGTGAAAATGTGGTCACTGGCCACCGGCCTGACCTGAGGCTGTGGAGATTTTCATCTTGGCTGTGTTTGCCCACCCTGAAATAACAGAGGCCACAACCCGACCCTGCCCCTTCCCATCACCTGCTGGGGATGCTGGAAGCTGAGAGGAAGACCCCAAAAGTGCCCTGTAGAAATCCCAGGATCATTAAGGTTGGAAAAGAACTCTGAGATCATTGAATCCAAGCGTTAACCCAGCACTGACCCACCCACGTCCCCAAGAGCCACATCTACATGGTTTTTTTGAACACTTTCAGGGATGGTGATTCCACCACTTCCCTGCACAGCCTGTTCCAGTGCCTGACAACACTTTCAGTGAAGAAATTTTCAATAATATCACACTTAAATCTCCTCTGGCACATCTTGGAGGCCGTTTCCTCTTGTCCTGACGCTTCTTTCCTGGGAGCAGGAGATGCTGCAACCTCCGAGCCTCGCTTAGATTTAAACACTGCCCAAGATGAGTAGGAGTGACACTTCCTTTTGGCTCCGTGCCTCAATTTCCCCATCCCCACGCAATGATATCTCCCTCTGGAACAAGGTGATGAGGGCTACCCCTTCCCTTGCGGGGCTAAAAGCAGGGACCCGAACCCCCCCAGGGAGGGAGCAGGTCCCTGCCGTGCCCTGGGGCTGCCCGGGCCGGCTTCCCCTGGCTCGGGGTGAGCTTTGGCAGCCAGCACGGGTCCTCTCAGCAGCCGCCGTGACAGACAGCTCCCGAGCCACCCCCCTCTGCAGTGCTGCTCTAAAATAAAAATCCCTCCCGCCTGCTCCGCTCCACTCCCAGCCAAACTTCCTCCAGGGGCAAGGTGGGGGACGGCAGCCCAAAAATACACCCGCCACCCCCCCACCCCCCGCCCCAAACCGGGCTGAGAGATGCTGTAGGGCAAGTCAGCGGCCCCCCAAACCCTCCGTAGTGCCCCCCTGTCCCTTTTTGCCCCTCCTGTCCCCACGTCGCGGTGCCAGACGCTGGATCCCCGACCCTCGCCCGCCTCCCCCCGCGGCCCCGGGGCTCAAGGTCAGTAGCGGGGAGCGATCCGGGGCTTGGGGGGGCCACGCTGCGGGCGGTGACACTCTGCCCCCGCACCTCCAGGGCTTTCTGTCACCTCTGCCTGTCCCCAGCGCCCGGCCGGGGTTCTGGGAGGGGAGCGGGAGGATGATGAGGATGATGAGGATGATGAGGATGCTGCTGCCCCGCGGCCGCTCGGAGCTGCGGGGGGCTCTGCTGGGACCACCCTCCCCTCCCCGAGCCTCACTCGGCAGCCCGGGAGCGATCAGGAGTTAAAATTGTCGGAGGGGTCCCTGCCAGCCCCCTCGCCCCCCGAGGGGTTTGTCACCGCCGGCTCCTTTGCGGGATGGCCTCGCCCGAACCCCCACCAAAAAACAACAACAAAAAAAGGCTTTGAAAAGCGTGGAAAGGAGAAAGAAAAGCTTTTTAAAGGCACCTCCGTGCGTGCCCTCCCGCCGCAGGGGCACCGCAGCGCCAGTCCGCAGCGGCTCCGCACCGGGAGTGACCGCGGGGTGACCCCCGAAATTCCCCCCGGGATGAGCCCCAAATTCCCCCCGGGAGAAGCGTTCGGTCCACGCCGGGGGGAGATGGGGTCACCCCGCATCGCTGCTAAGGACTCTCCTACCACCCCTTAAAATCCTCGGCGACCAAACGAAAAAAAAATAAACGTTTAAAATTAGAACAATAATTTTAATATTATTTTAATTTTTCTACGGGATTATTTTAACAACCGCAGAAGCTTTGCGGATGCCAAAGCCGAGGGTGACCGAGGCGCTTTTTATGCCTTAATCCCTTCAGCGCTCTCAGGGATGGTGGCGGTGGGGGGTGGCAGCTCCGGGGGAGGGTGTCCCTGTCCCTGTCCCCATCCCTGTCCGTGTCCCTGTCCCCGTCCGTGTCCCCATCCCTGTCCCCCCGCATCCCTCCTGCTCCAGCCCTGAGCCCCCTTTTGGCAGCTGCCGGACAGGCAGTGGGGAGGCTGCGGAGCTGCAAGGCACGTCGCGCCGAGGTTAATTAACCTCGGTAGGAGTAATTAGCCCAGGGCTAATTGCGGGGATGGGTATCGCCACCCCCCGAGCGCTGCTGATGCCGCCGGGAGGCTCGGCCGTGTCTGCGGGGCGCTAAAGGCTCCTGGTGGGGGAAATTTGGGAACAGGAGGCTTTTGGAGCCCCTAAAGAACCGGAGGTTGGGCAAAAGCCCAGCAGAAGGTGAAGCAGCCCAGGGCTGAGGAGGTGGGAAATCCATCACGTCCCCTCCACCAGCGGTGTCCCCGTGCTCTGCCCTGGGTCCCCTCCATGGATCCCACTGGGAATTAGAGGTGGGGACATCAGAGTCACGCCGGAGGAACCCCATCCTGGACAGCTGGCATCCTGGGGCAGCTCTGAACGCCGGCAGAGGTGGGAAGAGCCCTTCATCAGGGCCACCTGGCTGAGCTGCCCCAAATCCTGGCTCCCAGGTGGGGTTTGCAGGAACCTCTTTGCACCTGAGTTGTGTCCCGGCCAGGTGTGACTCTCTTATTCCGTGTAGCCTTCAGGGAAGCCCACGAAGCAGCGCTGGGAGGGGGAGCAGCAGGAGTTTGGGGTGTTTGAAGGGTACGAGGGCAGGTCAGCTCTCACTCCTGTTTTTCCTCTCTCCCTTCCCCAGGTCTGGATCCCTCCCTCGTGCCCGCCGGGGCTGTGACCTCCCACCATGGGGGTTAAAGCGATGCTCCCCAGCTATGAGCTGGGGTTTTATGCCCTCGTGGTGACCTGCGCTGTGCTCTACAGCGGCAGCGGCATCTTCGAGGCATCCCGAGGTAACGCTCCCATCGCATCCCCTGGGAGGGGGCACGGGTGGAAGGTGCCTGCTTTTACAGCTGTTGACACCAGAAGCGAGTCCCTGGCTTTAATTTTTGCAGAGAACAGCTTGGAAATCCTTTCTAAAGGGATTTTTGCCTGGTTGCCTCCTTGTCCCTATTTCCAATTTCTCAGGGTAAGAGGCTGTGGGATATCACAGGTCTCCAGGCAGTGCCAGAACAGGCAACCACCACCCTACCTACACAGGGCTCCTTCCCTTTTATTTTTGTTTGATTTGGGTTTATTTTTATTTGTTTCTTTGGTTTGGGTTTATTTTTGTTTGTTTGGTGTTTTTAACATTTGTTTTTGGGTTTTTGGGGAGTGCTTTTTTGTTTGTTTGGTTGGTTTTTGTTTGGAAGCCTACAAACCTGAGAATTTCATGGAATCAGACAGGGGGAAAGTAGTGAGAATAAGGCTTTGCTGAAAATTCCTGCAGAAACAGCTACAGTCACTGACTCCTATGGTTGTCCATGGCAATCAGGCACTTTTGGGATGGGGCATTTGAGCTGTGGTAGCTCATTATAACAATGAAGGCTCCCTGCCTGGCTTGAACCCAGATCCTATTTCCCAGAGCTGTTTCTCTTTCCATAACTCCGGTTCCTTTGCAGACAGCATGAACAGAAAGGCCTTTCGGGAGGGCATAAAGCCAGGCTGGCACTACTTCGGCAGGAAGATGGTGAGTGAGGAAGGGCTTGGGCTTTTCTAGCTGCAGACAGCCTGGTCAGTGGAGACACAGAGCTGGTTTTTCTGTTGCTGACACACTTCTGCAAAGTCCACGTGACTCTTATTTTTCTCCCTAATGTAGTGGGGGAAATACCAGCCCTGCAGGGGCTTTGTGTGCACTGGGACAAACAACCTCTGCACATCCCTCAGGGGTTTTCTGTACACACCAAAGTGCTCGGGAGCCCTTGGGTGGAAAACGGGAAGAAAAGGCTTTAAAAGTAGCGAGGCTGGGGGCAGTAAAGTGCCTGGTGCTGCTCCTGCAGGACGTGGCTGATTTCGAGTGGGTGATGTGGTTCACCTCGTTCAGGAACGTCATCATCTTCGTCCTCTCGGGACACATCCTCTTCGGCAAGATCTGCTCCATGACTGTGCCACAGGTGAGCCAGGGATGTGGTAGCATGGATTTGAAAGCACCAGGGGTGGCCTGGGATTTTTGGAAGGGGTTTTTGGGGGGTGCTCTGGGGTAGGGGGAGCGGGGTTGAGGCTTTCACCACGCTGACCACGGCTGCTCTCTCCCCAGCACCGGGCTGTGATGTACATGATCTACGGGGTCCTGGCCGTGCTGGGCAGCATGGGGCTGGTCTACCTGATGATCATCCTGTCCCACTGCCTGGTCCTCTACTCGGTGGCTCTGGCCAAGCAGAAGTGGCTCTGCTATGTGGCTGGGCTCTGCTGCCTCGCCTCCTTCAAGATGGAGCCGTTCGGCTCATGGCAGGTGGGTGCTGTCCTGGCCCTGTGTCTGCCTTGTCTCCAGCTCACTGCTGTCCTTCTCCTTGGGGTTATCTGGCCATTTCTCCTGGCTGCATCAGAGCTCCCACAGCACGTGAGGGTGAGGGGACTGTTGAGGTGCTGAGCTTGGGAATACAGTGACTATGTCATGTTTTGGTGGCCTCATGCTCTTCCAGTGCGAAGGACATCTGAGTCCTTCTTGTTGCCTAGGCAACAACTTGTCAGCCTGTAGCTGCCCTGTGCCTCAGTTTCCCCAGCTGTAACACACAGCTGGAATGGATTCAGCAGTGCCCATCTTTTAGGTCACAGCCTAGTTAAGGTTTTCTCTCACTGCTGGGTGGAGAAAAGCCCAGGGAGGACTTTATTAAAATATTCAGTCCCTCAGCAGGACAGTGCTGCCTCTCCCTGCCTCCAAAGATGTGTTCCTTCCCTCTCCATCAACCATATGCTGGCCATGCTTTACTCCCTGGGGACAATTATATCCCTGTGACAGGGTGACATTGCTACCCCGGACCAAAGCCTGTGTGACCAACAGCTGCTTGGTGACATGGCCAAGAGGATCTACCACTTCCTGAGTGCTCTGAGCTGCAGGAGTCAGCTGGGAAATCGAGCCCCAGTTTTCTCTTTTCAGCTCATTAACTTCAGAGACAATTGGTGTCAGAGCATAATTAGAGGTTTTTCTTGAACTGAAAACTAAACTGACGGAGGTCAGGTTTAGATGAGATGTTAGGAAAAAAATTCCTCACTGTGAGGATGGGGAGGCCCTGGCACAGGGTGCCCAGAGAGGCTCTGGCTGCCCCTGCATCCCTGGCAGTGTCCAAGGCCAGACTGGACAGGGCTGGGAGCAGCCTGGGACAGTGGAAGGTGTCCCTGCCCATGGCAGGGGTGGCACTGGATGAGCTTTAAGGTCTCTTCCAACCCAAACCATTCTCTGCTGCCCCAGGAGTGGTGCACGGGGAGCTTTGTGCTCCCCACAAAGCGAGGGAGCAGAGAAGTGACCCCACATTCCTGGTGGTGACTCTCTGTTTCTTGTCCAGAGCGGGTTTGTAACGGGAGCTTTTGATCTCCAAGATGTCCTTTTCTACGGAGGATGCACCTTCTCCATCATGCGCTGCATGAGCTTTGCCCTTGAGAGCTCCGAGAGGGAAGAGGGCATCTACTCCATCTTCGACCTCCTCAAGTACAACTTCTACCTCCCTTTCTTCTTCTTTGGTCCTGTCATGACATTTGACCAGTTCCACGCCCAGGTGAGTGATCCTGAGGCCCGACTGGAGCAGGATTTCTCCCCAGAATTTATTTGTTTTGGTTTAATGCCTACAAAAACCCTGCCTTTTGCCACAGCGCAGGTGCAAATGGTTGTAGGACTTCTTATGGGCACCTCCAGCCTGTGGCTATGCATTTTTGTGGGGAAGGGCATGAAATGATGGATTTTCAACTTTCTTTTTGGGTTTTTTTTGGCTCTTTTCTCTGACCACTTCACAATGGAGGGTCTTACTGTGACGTCCTTGCTCACTGGACATCTGCACTGCTCAGTGCCTCAGTTTCCTTGTGTTGTCACCCCGGGACCTCTGTGGTGAGGGCCACACGTATGGTGCCCACCTGTGGGAGCTCTGCATGCTGAGAGCTCTGAGCTCTGATCTGTCCATGCTGTGACAGCAAGGACAGTCTCCCATTTCTATCCAGCTGCTTCACTCAGGGACCAGGAGCTTCCAGGGATGGTTTGTGTGTCTTTAGATTAAGTTATTTCTCAGGAAATAAATAAGATTGGGTGGAAGGCTGAGTTCCAGCAATCAGGGGCTCCATGAAATGCCCCAATCCCCCAAGCTGTTACCTGTTCCACACAACCAAGGGAGGTTTTGGATGAGCAGACTCCAAACAGAACTGGAAAACACCAGCAGAAGCCTGGGCTGGGACCAGCTGACCTCTGGAGCTGTTCCACAGTCCCAGCTGTCCAAAACCAGCCGTGCTGTGTCTCCCCTCACTCTTCCCACCTCAACCTCCTTCTACACCAGGGATCAGCCCTGGCCACCGATGCAAACTGGTGGTGCTGGAAAAGGGAGGTGTTTGGTCAGCAGTGATGCCATGGAGGATTCCCACCACACCCCTGGGTCCTTCTGCAGAAGAATGGCTACACTGAGTTTTTGGACCCAAACTGATGCCTGGGTGCAAGAATGTTTTGGAAAAACCTTTGTGAATTCAGAAGGAAAACCAGCCGAGGGTGGGGGAGAGCAGCCAGAGCCTCATGGTGAGGAGGAGGAGGAGACCAAAGACCCACCAGCCCAGCACCTTCTCTCACACGTGGGGCTGGGTCTGGTTGCCTAAGAAAGAATCTGCACTGGGATGTTGCCTCCAGGATGAGCCATGATCCAAGTCCTGCTCCTTGCCTGCTCTTCACCTGTGGAATTAACAACCTCATGATGCCTCTTGAAAGGAACAAGAACCCTTGGATCTTACTGGAGACATTAAAAAGGATTTTTAGAGCATTTGACCCTGAGGATAATAAGGTCAGCTCTGGTGCCCCCTTCAGGAATGCAGCCACGTCTCTATAAATGGGGACATTAAACTCCTCATGTCTCCAACTCCTGAACTCCCATTGCTCCTGCAGAGCTGGATCTGGGAGGAGTTTTGTCTCCTGCTGCTTTGCACAGCCCTAAACCAGGATGTCTACAGCCCATAAATGAGCAATTCCCTTCTCTGCTGCTACAAATGCTTACACCAAAGGCACAAGGATTAAGTCCCCAACCCCTTTTCCCTGCCCTGGCCAGGGGTCCTGGCTTGGCCTGGCCACCACTGCCATCTCCTGGCTACATCCCCACTGCACTGCTGGAGCTGCGGCTGGCTGCAGAGGTGAATTCTTAATTGCCCAACAGCAATTAGGGCAGGAGGCAGGTAGAACCCTTCTCCAGGGTGGGATGTATGGCCCAGGTAGAGATTGGATCTGTCCCTTTGGATCCTACTGGCCTTGGAGCCCTTGAGCCCCCATGTGAAATGGGAACTCATTTGTGCCAGGGCTTGGCCACCCAAATTTGGGTGGAGAAGCATCTTTCTCACTGAGATCGAGGGAACAAATCCCCTTCTGGAGGGTTGAAGCTGTGGGGGACGCAGCCCTGATCCCAAGGTGGTGGCCAAGTGCTGGCACCACACACAGACACAAGGATGAGAAGAAACAACCTCGATTTGCACCAGGAGAGGTTTAGACTTTATATTTGGAATGATTTCTTCAAGGAAATGGTGGTCAAGCACTGGAACTGGCTGCCCCAGGGCAGAGATGGAGTCACCATCCCTGGAGGTATTTCAGAGGTGTGTAGATGTGGCACTTGGGGACATGTTTTAGTGATGGCCTTGGCAGTGCTGGGGTAATGGTTGGACTCAATGATCTGAATGGATTATTCTCAACCTAAACCATTCTGTGATTCCATGGAAGGAGAGTTCTGTGTCCTCTCACACGTCTCATGCCAGACCCTCTCCTCCCTCAGCTCAGGGAGGAGACCCTCTCCTCCCTCAGCTCAGGGTCTGGCGACCTCTTTGTATCCTTAAAGCACCTGGTGCTTAATGGACACATAAAAAAAAAATCTGGCAAAGACTTTAATTCTCAGGAATCATCTGGATTTGACAAGAGGGCTGGTGCAGCAGCCTGAGGATTATGCAGGGAGAGCTCCCACCTCTCGCAGGGAATAAAGGGGAAGTAATAAACATAAGAGGATTTTGAATACAGCAGCAATTTTACAGAGATGCGGGGAAGCAAGGACATCGCTCTGCCCCCGTGTAATCCTGAGAGCTCGCTCTGGTGATGTTTATATGACAACAACCAGAGATGTGACAGCTCCTGGAGGCAAACCCCAGCCCCTGTTAGTGCAAGACAGAGCAGAGATGAAATCCCCATCAATCAGGTCCCACCGATCCAGGACAGCCCCTCAAGCAAATCTCCCTCTGCTTTACAGCTGGAGCCTGCAGCAGAAGCCTCAGACATCATCAGTTCTCCTCCTCCTCCCCTGGACAAAAATACACCAGGCCCTGGCAGAGCCATCAGGCTGGGATTCCAACCCTGGAATCCATCCTGGAGATGCTGTGGGTGCACATTTGCTCCCTCTCAGTGACCAGTGCAAGGGGCTGTCCTGAAGCAAAGCTGGTTTTCTGAGCCCATCACTGCAGAAAGAGCACAAAACCCTGGGAGCTCCCTGGTCAGCATGGGTTTCACCCCACCTGGAGTCCTTGGGTACAGCCAGACCTGTCACTGCTCTGTCTCACCCTGTGCCTGCTCTGCTGGAGATGAACCCCAGAGATGGCAGCAGGAGGGACATCCCTGCTGTCCTCAGCACCTCAGGGGGTGTGGTAGGAGTGCTGGGAGTGGGACATGTCCTGCTCCTCGTGGCTGTGCTCACCTGAGCTAGTCCTTGGGGTCTTCCTTAATCAGTGGAAATCTGGGCCACGTAGTCCATAGTGTGATTTCTAAAGGAGGAGAGCAATGAGTCCCTGTTTGGACCTTGACCATCCTGGATGAAGGAACACTGCCCATCCTGTCCCTGGCCTGAGCCCTGCCCTGCTCTGTCCCTCCCCACAGGTGAGCACCCGAGAGCTGCGGCGCAAGGACGACGAGATGAAGAACATCCGAGTCAATGCCCTGCTCCACGTGGGGGCCATCGTGGCTGTGGACATCTTCTTCCACTTCTTCTACATCCTCACCCTCCCTTCTGACCTGAAGTTCGTGAACCGCCTCTCGGACTGGTCCTTGGGTGAGTGGCCATGCTTGGGCACCTTCACCCCTGTACTCAGCTCCAAGGCAGTGGTGAGTGATCCAGATCTCCATCCACCCCCCTTGAGAGGCTTTGGGAATGCCTGGGGTGGACAGGTTTGAATAAAAACCCTTCATCCTCCTCCTGGCCACGCACAGAGCTGGGATTGGGCAGCCCTGGAAAGCACATGGTGGTGGCCTGACCTTTTCACAGGTAAATTGTTTAGTTTGGGGTTGAGGAAGTTTTTGTTACCTTTGGACTGGAAGGGAGCTCAGCACCTCCAAATAATCAGCAGGACACAGCAAACCATGTGCAGCGAGACAAAGCCAATCTGTCCACTGAGTGGTCAAACACTGGGGTAGGTGCCCAGAGGGGTTACAGATTATCCCAGAAGAGTCATATTCAACACTTAAATGGGCAATGTCCAGAGCAACATTACCTCCATCTAAAGCTGGGTGTTCTCCAAGTGTGGCTGGACTGGAGACCTCCAGAGGGCAAATGCCCAGGATAAGTGATGGTAGCAGCACTGGCCTTGGGCTGACAGCTGCCTGGAGGATTCCAGCTGCTCAGATCCATGTCTGATGGCAGCATTTCAGACACCACCACACAGCAGAGGACAAGCAGGGGCTGGAGGAGCCTCTTGTCTCTCCAGAGTGGTGGATGGAGTCCAGGATAAAATCCTAACGCAACATCAATGTCACTAACATCAATTTAGGGTGTCCCAATGGTCCTGGATGGGCTGATCCTATGTTACTCCAGAGGGAGCTGAGCTCCTCTGACTGACCACCCCTGCCTGGCCCATGGTTGGAGCATCCCTTAATCTGGGAGCTGGATGCCACCAGGATGGGAGCATTTTAGCATTTGAAATCTGTACTGACTCTTCCTGCAGGGTTTGTTTCCCAGTGTCAGACTCCTGCAGGGTTTGTTTCCCAGTGTCAGACACCTCTTAAAGTCAGAGGTTCTGGCCCTGGCTCTGCTGCAGCGCTGACATTACACCCATGGCCAGAGGGAGCTGGGGTGGGAGGAATTTTGATGGACATGCCAATAAAACCTCAGAGGTCAGACCTGGGAACTGTGATGAGTTCATCACATCTTAACAAACCTCAGGGGGAAGGCACAATGATGAAATAAATGACTGTATAAACAGAATTTCTTGGACTACTGAGACTAATAAGGAGTTTGCTCCCAAATACGCTGAGAAGAGGTTGTCCTTTGGTTCAAGCCTTTTAAAAAACTTAGTTTCAAAGTACTTGCTGGCCCAAGGCAGCACTGAGTTTCTTCTTGATGTTATATTTGTTGCAATAGACTCCCCCCTTACATCCCCAGAAATCCTGATGCATTCCGTGTTCTTTTCCCTCCTGTTTGACTCCCATTTCCGCTCCAGCTGGCCTGGCCTACTCCAATTTGGTGTATGACTGGGTGAAAGCTGCTGTCATGTTTGGGGTCATCAACACCATCGCCAGACTGGACCACCTGGACCCACCCCAGCCCCCAAAATGCATCACCATGCTCTACATCTTTGCTGAAACGTGAGTACCCTGCGAGCACAAATGAATAGTGTTTGAGAGCCTGCAGAGAGGGGAGGACACCTGGGCTGTCCTGGGCAGCTGGTCTGTGACTTGGGGACCACCTGAAATTATAGTCTAGACCTGGCCACAGCCCAGTGAAATATTTGCTCCCAGGCAGGAAGCAATGGATACGGAGAGAAGTTAAACTCCATCTATAATGATGCCTTAAATGGCTACCTGGAAATAGAGACCAGACAGGAATAAAGGAGGGATTGATTGGAAAGGCCTTCAGAGGTCACACTCTGGCCTCCAGAGGCTCCTGCCTCAGTGCATCCCAAAATGGACAATGCCAGCTCCCGAGTTCTTCCCACTTTGATATCAGCATCAATTGCCCAAGCAGAAGCCAGGCAAGGATGGAATTTGCCCAAGCTTGCCCCCCTTTCTCTCCCCAAGATGAAGGTTTGCAGTTGTTGGGCCCAGGAGGGTCTGGGTGCCCTTGGAGAGCGAGCTGGAGAGGCTTTGTTATGTCAGTGTGAGCATGAGAGAAGAGCACTGAACGAGCTCCAGGGACCTGCAGAGTTCCACTGGGCACTGCAGGGCTGGGAACAGAGAAAAGTTAAAACCTAAGGCATCAATAATGGCCGCTGTCCAAGGAAGGAGCCTGGAGGACTTCTGCGAACAAGGTCCAAGATGTGCCTTGCCAGGGGATTGGGTGTTTTCTCTGTTTTAATAGGTTTTTATTGCCATTGTGTGTTTTAACATGTTCTTATCATCTTGTTTTAGGCATTTTGACAGAGGGATTAATGATTGGCTGTGCAAGTAAGTGTCCAATCGACCACCTCTAGTCTGGTTTGGGGTCTTCCCTTTCATCCTAGAGCAATGATGCACCACATGCTGTTCATCCCAAATCTGGGGTGGCCTGTCTTCTCAATAATCCCACTATTTGCTCTGTTTAGCCCCAAATTTTTTGACTTTTTTGCACAAAGAGCAACAACCCCCTCCTGAAAAGTTGGGAATAAGAGAATACTGTCCCTAAATGTCTTTAAGTCCTTATGCAGGTTTAGCATTCCCTCAGAGGAGGAAGAGCCAGGTTTATATTTCTCTAGGAGGAAAGATGAACTGAGTCCTGTAGGTCCATCTGCATCTCCTTCAGCCCTTCACCTCCCTTCAGCCATGGGTCCACCCCAGAAAACCTGCCCTGAGGGGATGGGGGCTGCTCTGTGATAAAATCCTGAGCACCAAAAAATCTAAGAGAGCCTGCAGCTCTAGAGACCCTAAGTTTTACCAAGTTTTACCTGTCAGAGGGGGAAAGGTGGACATTTTGTCCTCGAGTATTTACAGGTTTGTAGGAACACAAGTCACAAGCCATTGGGGCACAGCAAAAATCAGTTTATTGCCAGAACGTGTCAGTAGAACATCCTTCATGTTTTACTGGGGATGCGCTGGACTGACCTGCCTGTGAGGAGCTTGGGAAAAGAGACAGCAGAGGGGTCTGCAGGGAGCACCAACCACCTCTCCTGGCCCTTAGGTACGTGTATGACCACATTGGAGGGAACCACGACGACGTGCTGAAGGAGCTGGTGGCCAGCGTCAGCACCTTCGCCGTCACCACGCTGTGGCTGGGGCCCTGCGAGGTGGTTTACATCTGGTCCCTCGTCAACTGCTTCGGCCTCAACTTCGAGCTCTGGGTGCAGAAGTTCTTCCAGCTGGGGCCCTTTGCCAAACTGGAGGTGAGGAGCTGGGCTGCAGTGGGCGTGGGGAGAGGTCAGGGAGGCTGGGGACAAGCTCTGGTGCTGGAAATATCCGCGACTGGAGGGAGCTCACGATGGTTTGTAGGAGTCAGATTTTCGGCTGAGGTTGAAGAGTAGAACCCATGAGGATGCCAGGGAGCTCCATGGCCTGGCCTCCTGTGAGGGGACCTGAAGCTCTTTCCTGTGGCATTTAAAACCATGGAATGATTAAGGCTGGAAAAGACCATCAAGTCTGACTGCCAACTCAGGGCTCACCACCGTGTTCACCACTAGGCCACGTCCTTAAAAATTCACTGTTTTTTTGAGCACTTCCAGGGATGGTGATGTGCCTGTGATGCCTTAAATGGCTCCCTAGAAACAGAGACCAGACAGGAATAAAGGAATAAAGGAGGGATTTATTTGAAAGACCTTCAGAGGTCACACTCTGGGCTCCAGAGGCTCCTGCCTCAGTGCATCCCAAAATGGACAATGACAGCTCCCGAGTTCTTCCCACTTTGAGATCAGCATCAATTGCCCAAGCAGACCCCAGGCAAGGATGGAATTTGCCCAAGCTTGCCCCCCTCTCCCCAAGATGAAGGTTTGCAGTTGTTGGGCCCAGGAGGGTCTGGGTGTCCTTGGAGAGCGAGCTGGAGAGGCTTTGTTATGTCAGTGTGAGCATGAGAGAACAGCACTGAACGAGCTCCAGGGACCTGCAGAGTTACACTGGGCACTGCAGGAGTGGGAAAATATAAAAGTTAAGCCTAAGGCATCACCTGGACAATCCTTGGGATCAGCTACTGAGCTGTGCAAGGGAAGCACGGTCCTGGTGCTCTGTGTTCCTTCGTTTCATGCACTTTGTCACCCACCCATGGCCAAACTCCTGCCCCTGTGACACTTCACAGGAAATTTAGGTTGCGGTAGAGATTCCAGAGGGGAAAGAGAGGTCCAAGAGAAGCAGGAATGCAGGTCCAATGAGGCATCAAAGTGCCACAGATGGACACAAAATGAGGTCAGTCTTTGGGAATACATTTATGCACATTGGGAATATTCTATGGGGAATGTCCATATTCTGTGATCCTATGGGGAAATGTTTATATATTTACTTATGGGAATAATTTGTTCTTCTTGTTCTACAAAGCATCTTGGCATTCTCAGTGGTTTTGATCTGGTTTCTGATAAATACAAATGTTTAGATGCTGGAACAAATGATTTTTAAAACCCTCCAAAGCTTAGTGGCCTGTCTCTGTTTGGGACCAAGGTGTCTCAGGGACATACTGGAAAAAAAATTTTCAAAACTTCTATCCTGGAAACAATTCTGTTCCTTATTTCTTTTTCCCAATCTGAAGTCTGGAGGTCCAAAACTGGTTAAATAACGATCCATTTTGAATAAAAACCGTGGAGGGCAATCCTCCCGTTTGCTCTCCTTGTTGAACTCCTAATCAGATTAAGGCTCTCACAGGCAGTGAAATCTCCTTCCCTGCGGCACCACAATTCCCAGCACTAAGTGGCCTGGGGATTCACTGTGCTCTTTGAAGGCTGCTATAAACTCCTTCCCTGCTCCACTCACAGCAACTGATCCTGAAGATTATGTGCCAGTGACAATTTCACTCTGCTGCTGTCATTAGTTTTGAGCTCTTTTCTTTTTTTAATTCCTAAGAAACTATTTTTACCAGGACCCAGGAGTAATTTGCATGTAGGGCTAATAATAAGCCTGGGATACAACAGATTCTTCTGCCTTGAGGAGTGGCTTACCCAAGGCAAGAGGTGGAGAAGCAGGACTCAACCATCTCATTTTAAATGGGCCCAGAGAGAACTGGAGAGGAACTTGTGACAAAGATGTGGAGGGACAGGACAAGGAGAAATAGATTTAAACTGACAGAAGGCAGGGTTAGATGGGATATTGGGAAGAAATTCTCCCCTGTGAGGGTGAGGAGGCCCTGGCACAGGGTGCCCAGAGCAGCTGTGGCTGCCCCTGGATCCCTGGCAGTGTCCAAGGCCAGGCTGGACATTGGGGCTTGGAGCAGCCTGGGACAGTGGGAGGTGTCCCTACCATGGCAAGGGGTGGGATGGAGGATCCTTAAGGTCCCTTCCAACCCAAATCATTCCAAGAGTCTGTGATTCTACAATTATCAAGAAACTCTCTAACATTTTCTCCTTACCCATGGCACCCAGTCCAGAGTCCCTCATACACCACAGCAGAAGTTTTGCCTGGCTCTTACATTTCTTGGTCCCAGAGGCACTAAAGGCTGCTCTGATTTTTGCCTCTTCTCTGGGATCTCAGCTGGAGTTTCCTGGAGTTGCACCAGTCACCCCCTTTCTTTACAGACCCTTTTTTCCCCTCTGCTCCTCCCTCCTCCACAGGCCAAACTGTCAGAGGCCATGTCTCGGCGGATCAGAGCAGCTTTTGGGGCCGTGAACTTCTGGGCCATCGTCCTCTACAACATCCTGGCCCTCAACAGCCTGGACTTTGCCTTGCTGGTGACCAAGAGGCTCCTCGTGATGGGTAAGGTGCTGCCAGCCTTCCCCCTGAAACACCCCTGTCTTAGCTGAGGGACGCTGCCATGGGAGCTGAGGACTTGGATTTTGAGTCCCTGTGGGTCCAAGGTGCCCTGGCCACTGGCTTGTGATGTGGCTGCTCCAAATGTCCTTAATTCTTCTGCAGAAAATGCAGGCAGTGGTTTCTTAGCCCTTGAGCGCTCTGGGGTACCAGCTGCCTTCCAGGTGTGCTTGTAGAGCTCCTGGCACAGCCTGGCACTGGTTTGGGCTCCCTGGAGCACTGCAGAGGTCTCATTCCCCTCACCCAGGGGGGCTGAGGCCCTGCCTGTGGAATGGTCCCCTCTCTGGAGAAAGGGATTTACTCATCCTGCCTCATTTCCTCGGCTTCGGCATGCATTCCTGCATCATCCCGAGGGTCACAGGTACAAATCCTCCATCCCACAGTCTCTGCATTTCTAATCAGTGGATTGTGGCACTATTTTGAAGCCTTCTTGAGCTGTCCAGGGTATAAATAACCATCCTCTCCGGGATGGGGCTGGCATAGGGAATGGATAATGTCACGCTCTGGGCTCGGTGTGCCAGGAGTGCCTGCCCGCTGAGCTCGCTGGCTTTTGCTGGTTGCATTATTCATTGCAGAGGTCCTGTTTTAGCAGGAACAAACCCCGGATCCACCCCTCTGCTGTGGATACCAGATTCATGTTTGCAAACGCCATCAGACACTTCCTAAGTGGAGGGAGATCTCCAGGCTCCGTCACTGACGTAGGGGACAAAAATATGTATATTCCTGGGTGGACACTGTGTCCCCACTGAGTACAGGACAAGGCTGGGGTTGATGCTCAGCATCAGTGGGGCTCAAAGCTTCCAGAAGGTCACAGTGTTGAGCAACGATGGACCTAGGCAGGTTCAGAGAGCAGGAAGTCAACCCTGATGTCTGAACTTGAGGAGCAGAAGGATTTCTGGGGCTAAGAGCGGCTCAAAGCCCCTCCAGCATGTCCCCACATTAGCTGCAGTCCACGGTGCCTCAGTGGGCTCAGGCACCAAGCTGAGCTTCATCTAAAATCTGATCCTGAGGAGTTCCCTCCTTTCTCGGTGAAACTGTAGGGCTGGATCTGCCATGAAAAATGCCTTTGGCCATTGTGAACCTGTGGGACCTCCCAAACCCACCTGAGAGGCAGCTGTGCTGGTGGAGAACTGGCCTTGTTAGGCAAGCTAAGAGGCACTGGATGACCCTGTCTCCCTCCCTGCTCTAGGTTTCCCTGTCAGCACCTTGTCCATCTGGTTCATCACCTACTGCGGCGTGCAGCTGATCAAGGAGCGTGAGCGCATCCTGGCCATCGAGGAGGAGGAGAAGGGTGACAAGGCCAAGGTGGAGTAGAGGAGGCACCAGCAGGCTTGTCCCGAAGCCTCGTCTCCCTCCCGGCCACTGCTGCCAGGCCAGCCACTGGCCAGGGCTCTCCAAGCCCTCCTGACAATCGGACTGCTGTAGCTCATCCACGTAGAAGTCACCTGGAAGGCACAGGTCACCCCCTTGCTGCAGGAAAGATTTTCCATCAAGCACAGTGGACATTTCACAGGCTCCCCGGGCACGGCAGGGTGCTGAGGCAGCTCCCAGGACATTTCTTTCATGCCAGAGCCATCCCCATCGTTTTTCTGACCCTCTGGCATTGTGCAGGCCCAGAGATTTTGCCCCCTGCTTCCCACAACTGTTGGCCCACCAGTGCTGGGCTCTTGCACAGCCCATGTCTCCCAGAGGAGACTCTCCAGGTCCCATGGAGAGTCCTAAAACCTCCCAGGCTGCAGGTTTTAGGGTTTTAAGGTCCTGCACTGCTGGATCCGAGAATGATGTGGCCACCACGACCACCCTGCCGTGACACGTGTCCTGGGACCCAAACCAAACCCCACCTCTATTTTTTTACATGCCACGGACAAAGGTCTGAGCTCACATTCCTGCCCATGGCTGAGGGACAGAACGTGCTGCAGCCAGCCCTTGCTCCTCTCCAGCCACCCATCCCTTTCCTCAGCTGCCTTTGGTGTGCACAGCCCACGGCTCTAGGGCTGAGCAGCACACAGGTAAACACAACCAAAGGAGAAAAACCCCGAGAGAAGGGCAGGGATTTGGGGCTGGGTGGAGGAGGGAAAGCCCAGGGGAGACTCCTCGGAGAAGTAGACTTTGGGAGTGTGCGAAACACGGTGCCTTTGGGGAAAGGTGGGTTTGTAACTGAAAAATAGCTCTGGCTCTCTTGCACTTTAGAGTAACTCTCAGTGGCCTTATGTCTGAGTTCTGTCGGTGTTTGGCGAGGGCAGGACCCAGACCCCTTTGCAATGGGGGTCGAGAGGCTTGGTGCACCCCTGGATGAAACAGGATGGGTTCCTAGCCAGCTTTCAGCTCTGCCAAAGTAATTTGTGAAGTCCCTGATAAATGTCACTTATTTATGTAGCCAATAAATGTTGGATAACTCTGGCTAACCTGCTGCTCATCCCTGCTATGCTGCTGTGCTGCAGGTGACACCCCCGGCCAGCAGAGCTGAGAGGACAAGGATCAGTTTGCAGGTCCCCACCTGCCTCCCAAAACAATGAACACAAGACATTTCTGTCTTCAGCAGAAACCCACGTTGGTAGCATCACCATACTGAAGGTTGGGCTGCAGCTTGATTCGTACTCACCTTTATTTTGACTCTGCTTTCATACAAATGTTTAGCCTGTAGCCAGCAAACTGTCACCCATGTGGATTTTGGGTTAGAAGTCAGGTTGATTTTTCTTTTGTGAGCCTGACCAACAGTGCTGGGAGTAAGAGACAGGTATTGTGCCTTGGGGGCATCTCGTCCCATCCCCAAAACCTCTCCAGCTGCCAGGCACATCCCTTTCTGACACATCTGTCATTGCTGGATTTTTGTAGGTGTTTCTTGACATCTCCATTGTTTCAGATTTACTTTTTCCATCCAAAGTGCCACATGTGCCACCATGTGAATTTAACCAGGGTTAAATTCATCTCTTCCCCTCTGTGGGGGTGTCCTCGCACAGGTGACACCACCCTGAGGTGCTGAGACCAAGGGCTCTGCCACTGTGCTGGCTCAGCTCAGGTCTGCTGCTGCCTGGGAGGACAGAGTCACCTCCCAGTGTCAAAGTGGGTGACTCACATGGCAAAGCCCAGTGACTCTGCACTGCCCTCCTGACTTGGATATTCCAGGAGAGAAAATAGCCCATTCACTAAGGGTCTATATTTACCCAGCAGCTGCATCTGCTGAAGCTGCCAGAAGGAGCTAATCTTAGACACCAACGCAGCAAGTGATTTGTTAGAGACAGTTCACAGGAGAATTTGGGCTTTTTCCTCCTTTTCCAGGAGTTATCCCTTCTGCTTTCACTGCTCTGATGAACCCAGGAGGTCTGGTGGGCCAGGAGCACCCTGGTGCTATCTCAACCTTGCACAGGAAACCCTCAGTCTCACTGAATGCCTCAGCAGGAGGGGATTTATCCACTGCTCACCTCTCTGGAGAAGAGCATCTCATCTCCTCTACTGATTGCCTGCCCCTTCATAAAATTCAACCAAAAAGCCAAGAAAAGGAATTATTTATTGCAATTGGAGATCCCAGTTAATGACCCTGCACTGGGCACTTTCTTGTTCAGCCTGACACAGCTGAAATTCCTGCATTCATCCTGTTTTGTTCTAACATTTTGTATGGGAGGGAGTGATGCTGCTACCCTGCATCCCTTTAGGATGTATCCATGTATCCTCACTGTTGTGGATCAATCCTCCACAGTTTCTCACTCACTCAGTCCTCCTCACCCCCCATAAGGAGGAGAATCAGAAAGAAAAGGTAAGCAGGTAAATCCAATGAGATAAGAACAGTTTAACATTTGAAACAAATCGTAATTATGACAATAATAATTACAAGAAGAGGAGAAAGAGTACCAGAACCCAAGAGAAACCAGTGATGCACAACACAATTGCTCATCCCCCACTGACTGACACCCAGCCTGTCCCCAAACAGCAGTTTGGCTCCCTTCTGGGTAATTTCCACCGTTTAAATACTGGGAATGATGTTCTGTGGTGTGGAATATCTCTCTGGCCAGTTCGGATCAGCTCTCCTGGCCACGCTGCTTCCCAGCTTTAGGTGCAGCTCCTCACTGGCAGAGTGTGAGACACGGAAAATCCTTGACTCAGGGTCAGAAAGACTCATCAAGAGCCAAAACATGGGTGAGTTATCAACACTATCCTCATCCTAAATCAGGAAAAACATGGCACTGTACCAGCCACTGGGAGGAAAACTAACCCAGACAAAACCAGGACATTCACCCTCTCCCGTGTCCTGGGGGGATTATTGCCCACTTGGGGACACTCTTAATGACTGTGGGAGTCCACTGGTCATTGGAAATCCTCAGCTATGGCCCTGCCAGATCCAGGGCTGCTTCCCCAAGCCTTGGAGCTGCTTGAGCTGCTGGGCAAAGCCACATGGAGTCCCCAGGGCAGGTTTGGGACCAGCACAGTGCTTTTCCCCTGGGAGGTGCCAGAGACCCAGCAGGTCCCAGAGCTCCTCTGGGAAGGGCTGTAGCTGCATTTTAGCAGTGGCAACTTGTGGGGTGGGGAATAAGGAAGCAAAACTTGGATGGTGGCACAACGAAAAGAAAACAACTCAGGGCTCAGGGGAGATTAAAGGCAGAGGGCGGGGGGGGGAAATCCCAGCTGGTGGCACAACAACACAGGATTAAACTTGGGATGGCACAGAGCTAATGCAGAGAGGGCAGGGAAGGGAGGATGGGGGTGTCCAGCCCCAGATGTCAGGGAGCAAAGATTCCTGAAGTTCGACCCAGTTCAAAGATCAGCGCTCAGAGTTTGATCCTGTCACAGATGAGCAGCATAGAAGAGCTTATGATGTGAGCTCTGAAAACAGCTTGTGATTATTTCCCTGCTATATTGGTACTTCCCAGATGCTGCTGGAACCACACCAGTACAGAAGGGCTTCGTACCAGTATAGCTCCCTCCCTCTTCCCACTTGTACAGATAACCACCATGGCAATTTTATAAATACTCCGTGCCAGGGTAAGGGGTTATGTAGCTTCAAATACACCGAGAATAGTGGCTAATATTTTTTCATAGACTTAATTAAATCGTTAATTAAATCTGTGCCATCACTGAGTGTCAGACAGCCCAGAGGGTCCACAGTAAGAGATAAAACAGATTCACGCACAAATTTTACTATAGGTATAAATAATTATAGCTCCTCTGCTCACCCATGTCTGTCAAAACTAATTTGCTTCTTTGTGAGCTCCGTGGGAATAGCTGGACCTGGAGTGGCCATTTGAGGGCTCATGGGACTTCCTAGACATCCATGGGCAGGCAAGCAGGACACAAGGCCTGCTGGAGAACTCAGCCACGCTGAAGCATTGGCTCCAGGCCAGGCAGGTTGTCCTGCTGTGGCTCTAGACTTCATTACAGGGGTGATGAACCAGAAGGCCTGAGCAGGGGACCCTGCATTTGCTAGAAGGTATTTGTGTTTGGATGTCTTAATCTGTGAGCTGAAGCTCACCATTGCCTTTCCTTCACTTCTGTTCTGCCTCAGACACTCTCTCTGTTACCAAGATCTGGAAAAGATGGATTTATTGGTGCCAAAGTGGCCAGAGACTGTGCCACTGGGGCCCATTTGCATGTATGACAGAGTCACAGAATCAGTGAGGCTGGAAAAGAGTTCTGGGATTGACTCTAACCTACGATTGAACCAGACTGTGGCACTGAATGCCACGTCCAGTCTTTTCTTGAACACCTCTGGAGGTGGTGACTCCACCACCTCCTGCAGGGAAAAAGAGCCATCCCTCTCCCACAGTCCTCAAATCTCCTGCTTTAGTGACAATTTTAAAATAACTTCCAGCACAGGTCTCATATCCCACACAGGGCTGTAATTAAACAGCTCTACCTCCATTCCCCACCCCCTTCCAGACCCCGGAAAAGTGACTCTAGAGGAGAATAAAGGACAAACCTGTGCAGCAAAGCAGCCCTAGGCGGGAGCTGGCTGGAGCTGGGGATGCCACAAAGCCCACATAAGACCCTCCCTTAGCCCATCTTTCCAGCTTTGACTTCACAGGCTATTTTTAGCACAGCAAAAGGTCCAGCACGTTCGGAGCAGTTTAGCATCACCAGGAGGAAGTCCCAGCCTGGCTGCCCGTGACCCAAAAGGCAGATTGGGCTGTTGGACTCACCCAGGGGCTGCTTCCCAAGCCCACATGTCACACACATCCCCCCGTGGTGTCACAGCGGAGAAACCTCCCTCTCCCCCCGTGGTGACTCGTGAGCTGACAGACCCTTCCTGAATTACTGGGGCTGGAATTACAGCTGTTCCCCCGGCCCCCCTCCCTTCCTCCTTGTCCAATGTGTCATATTAAAGGGTTATCGGCTTACACATGCTGCAGTATGGATTCCTTAAGCCCTGCAGCGCTGTGTCTATATATAAAGCCCCGTGCTGGAAACTGAAGTACACAGACAGCTGGGAGCGTAGCGAGAGTTTCACATTCCCAGTGCGCCGACGCTCCGGGAGCCAGCGAGGCTGCGAGCCCTGCTTTGAGCAAGTTTCTTTACTCAGGTGTAGGTATAGCCACCAATATTTACCCAAAAAAGAAGGATCGTGGAAAAAAACGAGCGGTTACTCGTCGCCATGGGTTTGCCTCTTGATCAAGTGGAAGAATTGCGTCTCTACCAGCAAACTCTTCTCCAGGACGGACTCAAAGACATGTTGGACCACAATAAGTTTCTGGACTGTGTCTTAAAAGTCAAAGGGAAGGAGTTTCCCTGCCATCGGCTGGTGCTGGCGGCCTGCAGCCCATACTTCCGGGCGATGTTCCTCTCAGACATGGAAGAAAGCAAGAAGAGGGAGGTCAACTTGGAAGATGTCGATCCAGATGTCATGGGCAAGATCCTCCATTACATCTACACCTCCGAGCTGGAGATCACCGAGCAGAACGTGCAGGACATCTTCTCCGTGGCCAACATGTTCCAGATCCCCTCCATCTTCACCGTGTGCGTGTCCTTCCTGCAGAAGCGGCTCTGCCTCAGCAACTGCCTGGCCATCTTCCGCCTGGGGTTGATGCTGGACTGCGCCCGCCTGGCCGTGGCTGCCCGGGATTTCATCTGCGACCGCTTCACGCTGGTCTCCCGCGACGAGGAGTTCTACCAGCTCTCCCCTGACGAGCTGATTGCCATCATCTCCAGCGACTCCCTCAACATCGAGAAGGAGGAGAGCGTCTTTGAGGTGGTGATGAAGTGGGTGGGGACCAAGGACCGTGAGAGCCGGCAGAAGGCCTTGCCTGTCATCTTTGAAAGCATCCGCTTCCGCCTCATGCCCAACGACTACATCACGGACCACGTGGAGAAGCACGCCATGGTCAAGTCCAGCCCGGAGCTGCTCAAGAAGCTGCAGATGGTGAAGGATGCGCAGAAAGGCAAATTCACTGTGGTAAAGAAGAAGAAAGTGAAGAAGAACAGTGAGAATCAAGCGAAGGAGAACGTTGTCAATGGAGCGGTAGATGAAGGGGAAGACACAGAGGAGGAGGCTCTCCCTGGGATCTTGAATGACACGATGCGCTTCGGGATGTTCCTCCAGGACCTTATTTTCATGGTGAGTGACAGTGGAGCAGTGGCCTATGACCCCAATGCCAACGAGTGCTATTTTGCCTCCCTGTCTACTCAAATCCCAAAGAACCACATCAGTCTGGTGACCAAAGAGAATCAGATCTTCATTGTTGGAGGACTGTACTACAACGAGGACAACAAAGAGGACCCCATGAGCTCCTACTTCCTGCAGGTACTACCTTTATCTTTCTTTTGTTTCTTTGACCTATCTTTCTTTGCTTGGGAGCATCACCAGGCTTTAGCTTCCACGTGAAGCCAGTGATATTTGTTGTCACATGATGTTAAAATGAAATCCCTAAATGAAGGAGAAGCATCTGAGTTGCTTTACTAGAGATTATTCTGGCTTTATTTTTGAGGCAGATGCCACTGAGGGATGGTTCTGGTAGTTGAGGAAGAAAGTTTGAAGGAGGAGGAAATAGGAATGACCCTTCCTGATCCAAATCCTGAAGAAAGAGTTGTTTTGAACAGTGAATTTTGCCCAGCCCTGGTTGCCATAGGGCTCACGAACTGGGAGGTTCATGGTATCAGACCCAGGTTCTGCTTTGCATCTCCTGTGTCCCCTGGTTAGGAACCCCAGCAAAACCCAAGGGTGACGCTGCCAGGTGCCAAAATAGGAGCAGCAGCAGCAGCAACTGCAGCCACAGAGCAAACACCCCAAGGACACAGAGCATGTCCCTGACTCCCAACATTTGCCCCATTCCTAGTGCTGCTCCCGCCCCTGGAGATGGGTTTGTTCCAGCTCAGTCTCTGCCTCGGCCATTTCCATCCTGTGAGGGGGAAACCACCATGTGACATCTTTCCCCAGGGAAAGTGGCTGTTCTAACTCAGCAGTGACCAAACTGTGGCTGGATTGAGCTGTACAGGCGATCTGAGCCCCAGCCTGGGATGTAGCCCAGATTTCTTTCCCTGTAGGCAGCTAAGGCAAGGCACCTACCCTTCCTGCTGACCCCAAGGAATCCAGTAAATCCTCTGTTCTTCCTCCCATACCCAGAAATCCTTTTTTTGTTCCTCTCCATGGCTTAAGTCTTCTGAGAAGAAAAAATAACATGTCCCAGGCTCACATCTTCTGGGGAAAACAATAACATCTGCAGGCAGAAAGGATAAAATGAGGGTGGTTGCCAAGTTGAGACACAGAGCCCTGATCCCTCCCTTGACTCATTGCCCTCATCAGTAGGACTGCACATCATACAGGGACCATGGTTGTCCTCTCCTGGAAAGGGTCAGTAGGTTGTGTAGGCCAGGTAAAGTCCAGGGAATGAGAAGCTAGGAGATAGAATCCTCAGTTCTAGAAAGCAGAAGGGAGTGGGAAAGCTGTGGAGGTGCTGGGGGTGTTCTGTTTGAGATACAGCCTTTCACACTGGACAATCTGTGGTGACAGAGATGTGTCCAGCCCCATCAGTTTCCCATGCAGAGCAGGCACACATTCAGCCCAAACCTGTGCCTAAAGATCAATCTTCCCAGCAGAGATGGAGCAGGATCCAGAGAGGTCACAGAACCTCCACAGAATCACTGAATGACCTGGGTTGAAAGCAACCTTGAAAGATCATCCCATTCTACCCCCTGCCGTGAGCAGGGACACCTTCCACTAGACCAGGTTGCTCAGAGCTCCATCCAACTTGGCCTTGAATGCTTCCAGTGGGGCGACATCCTTGGAAACATTTAATGTTTGACTGCACATTCTCTACCTGCCAATCTGTGCCCCCTTGAACATGTGGGTTGGATGAAAAACCTTTGGAGGTCCTTCACCCCAGGTACTCTGTGGTTCTGAGCTGCAAACAGCAAGTCCCTATTCAGCTCCCAGTTTGCCACTGACTCAGTGGCAAATGCCTTGAGCATCATGATGTCATTTTTAGCCCTTCCCCACAAGAAGGGGACAGCAGTCCTTCCACACCTCCCCTTGTCACTCGTGCTTGGGAGAACCAGACAAGTCCTGTGGTTGGAGAGTGCCGTCAGTTTGCAAGGGCTTAATTTATTACATCTGTGTGATTATGTAGCTCATGGTTGTTGTATGAGCAAGAGAAGTTTCGAGTCCTTTTTTTCAGCTGAAACGACGTAGTTAGACATGCACCTCTATGACAAGCTCTTGAGCCACTGTACCACAGCTCCCTACATCTTCTGACTGTTTCTATCTTCCCAAATTTCACATTCCTCCTGCTGAAGCCAGGGCCACTAGGTCAGGGATAATTTAGATTTAAGGACAGGCACCAAAATATAAAAATGCTGATAAATCCCAGGGGCCTTGCAGACTTTGGCAGGAGCAAAATGATTCCATTGACATTTCGGATGGAAAAGGGTATCCTTTCTTTGTCACTTGAAAGATTTATGACTCGAAAACAATGCTGAATCCATCAAGAAGCAGGAACTATCCTGATGACTGAACTGCTCAGGGTTGCACTATAAATAACACATGTGTGGACCACAGCTTACAAAGAGACAGAAACCACAGGCACCCAGCTGAGGCCGAGTCTTTGGAGCCAACCCATGAGGCTGAAGCTCCTTGGCCTGAGCCCATGGCAAACAATGCTCCAAGCAATGCTGCGTCACTGCTTCATCCTGCAGTCCCACAGAACTGGCTGCAAGACATCCCTCCCTCCTCTGCTATCAAGCTACATTAAATTTTTAACCCCAGTTCCCATTAAACCCCAGTGCTCAGAGTCCCCAGTCTAAGAATTTTTCCTTTTTTTTTCTTTCCTGGTGGGAGATGAGGCAATGCCTTGATCTACAGAGGTCCAAGGATTTGGTGATCTGATCCAGCAGCATTGGGTGGATCAGTTTCCTCCTCTATCAGATGGGTCTGGTACACTTCATCTGTTCAGTCACCACTGCTGACATCACTCTGTTACCTGTCAGAGAGGGAAAATACCAGGATGAGACACTGTGAGGTGTTCTGCACATGAAAACATTCAGGAAAATTTCCACGATTGAAATGCTTCCCATTCCTCCTGTCCCAGGAATGATCCATTATAAATCCAGTAAGGGAGTCCTTCACCCAGAGGTGACTGAGCTTGTTTCAAGTTCCAGGTTTGAAGAGAACACTCAGGAGAGAGCTCATCCCTCTCTACAACTCTGTAAAAAGAGGCTGTAGCTGGGTGGGCGTTGATCTCCTCTCCCAGGCAACCCAGGACAGGATGAGAGGACATAGACTCAAGCTGCACCAAGGGAGGTTCAGGGTGGACATCATGGAGAATTTTTTCACTGGAAAGGTGTTCAGACATTGAGATGGGCTGCCCAGGGAAGTGGTGGAGTCACCATCCCTGGGGGTGTTCAAGAAATGACCAGAGGAGGAACTTATCACCGTGATTTAGTTGACAAGAGGGTGAATGGTCAAAGGTTGGACCCAACGGTCTCAAAAGTATTTTTCAACTTTAATGTGATTCTCTAAAGTCAAGGCTTTGATGAATAGAGCAGAACACTCACTGCTGCAGACCCATCTCTGCTCTTATGCCTTGTCATAAAAGATTTATCATACAATATGTGGCTTGGGTTTGCTCTCAGATCTCCCATCCTGCTCCAGGTGACAAAGGCACAGTCACAGCAACATTGCAGGGAGTGCTGCTGGGGCAACCACGCTGCTCACGGGAACAGGCTTTGTCCTCCACCTCTGGAGCCTGACTTTGGCTAAACAAAGGGGCACGGTGAGCACACACTAATGACCACATGCTCCCTTCCAGTACGACCATCTGGACGCAGACTGGCTGGGGATGCCCCCCCTGCCCTCCCCTCGCTGCCTCTTCGGCCTGGGAGAGGCAGAAAACTCAATTTTCGTGGTCGGAGGGAAGGAGCTGAAGGAGGGAGAGAAGACCTTGGACTCGGTCCTGTGCTACGACCGCCTGTGAGTGCTCAGTGTGGGAGTGGGGTGGGAGGGGGGAGCAGCTGCCATGCAAAGTGACTCCAGCTCTCCAGGAGTCAGAAGGTTTTGGAGAAGGGTTTGAACTCTGTATCTGGATGCTGGGACTGTCTCGAGCTGTGCCCTGGGGCTCTGAGCTGTCTCACTCCAGCTACTCCGTTTATTGAGCCTCCTGGAGATGGAAGCCTCTGTGGGGATATTTTGTTATCTGGGACTGATATTAGTAGAAGTTCATGTGCGACATGTTCAGAGGAGTTTTTCTTTCTGCTAAATCTTCTTTCCCACTGATTAAAGGTTCAGTGACATTCACTGTGGTCTCACCGAAAGAGGTCTGAACAGAAAAGCTTGTTTTTAAATTTTTCACATGTATCACAAAATGGCTCATCCTGACTGATATCAGGCTTAATATCTGATTACTTTTGGACAATGGGCTCTGACCCATGCTAGCTCATGAGCATTATTAAAAGGCACCATCCTGTTCTGCTCTCAGGAGACAGAAACTTCCAAAGCCTGCTGCTCTCTGCCCCAAAGAGACAGAGCAGCAGGCATCAGCAAGCCTTTGCTAGGTCTATATTTAGCTGTGTGTTTCTCCAAGTCTGTTTTACAGACAGAGATTTGAAACCAGTTCCATTCCCACAGAAAGGGGCATTTATCTGCCCCTGCAGACTCTGGGAAAGAATTTGTCTGCCCCCACTAAGTGCACAGGGGGTGGTTTGAGTGTCAACTTGCAGCTGGTGGAGATGTGACCAGCACCACTTTATCTCTGGTTTTATTTGGTTGACATTACTCTGGCATTATTCTGATGGGCAGAGGGTGAACATGAGCCAGCTGTGTGCCCAGGTGGCCAAGAAGTCCAGTGGCATCCTGGATGCATCAGCAGGCCTGTGGCCAGCAGGACCAGGGAAATGTTTCATCCTTTGTGCTGGGCACTGGTGAGGCTGCACCTCTAATCCTGTGTCCAGTTTTGGGTCTCTCAGGACAAGAAGGACATTGAGGGGTTGGAGGGATCCTGGAGAAGGGAACAGACCTGGGGAAGGGTCTGGAGCACCAGGAGCAGCTGAAGGAGCTGGGGGGGCTCAGCCTGGAGGAAAGGAGGCTCAAGGGGATGTTACTGCTCCTTACACCTACCTGAAGACCAAGAGTAGGGATACTGAAGAAGATAATGGATATTAGCACAAATATTCTGCATATTTTATTGTCTCCCTGTTTTTAGGATAACAAAATTTACTGGCTGAGCCTGTCTCATTGCAGACCTTGTGGTTTTGAGATTGTGTCCAACTCTGTGCTCACCCCTAGGACTGGGAAATGCCATGTCCTCTGTCACCCAGAAAGCTACAAATCCTTTTGCTTCCCATCTTTCTCTGTGCCAGGTCCTTCAAGTGGGGCGAGGCTGATCCCCTTCCCTACGCAGTCTATGGCCACGCCGTGGTATCACACAAGGATCTTGTCTACGTCATCGGGGGCAAAGGAAGTGACAAGTAAGTCAAAAAGGAAGAGAAAATCAAGGAGTCAATCCCCTAGACCAGTGGGAGTGCAGAGTTGGTACCTCTCCAACCTGGTTTAAGGAGGGCAGGGTGGGATGTGAGGTGCAGATCCTTCCCTCTCAGCTCACCTTTGTGCCTGCAGCCCTTTCCAAAACCTCAGGAGGCCAAGAGGGAAGGAGGCCATCAGGAAGGTGGCAGTGTCCTTATAGGAGAAAGAATGTATTGCCCCATGCCTGGTGGCATGCTGGAGGGGGCTTTAAGGAAAACTGGTCTAGTGGAAGGTGGCCCTGCCCATGGGGGTTGGAATGAGATGACCTTTAAAGATCCTTCCAAACCAAAGCATTCTGTGTTCCCCTTCACTCACCAAATCATAAATGTCACACAGATTGGGAGAGGCACTGCAGAGCAAGAAGCCCCTTCATTTTTAGGGTCTCTGGTCTTGAATTTGTGGAGCAGAGTGGTCACAAAAAGCCAAATCCAGACCTGTATTTGCAACAGGAGGGAAAAACCTCATCCACCCTGACCCCATTCTGCCCTCCTGCAGGACATGAGCCCTGCAGGAAAAGCCTCTCAGGAGCATCACAGTGGCTGTCTTGCAGGGCACAAATGTCACTGTTTGCAGAGCAAACATCCCACAATCCAGCAAGGATTGGTCCTGCTTGGGAAGGGTTATGGTCTCAAGTTGTGAATGTGCATATATTTACACCTCACACTGCCAACCTGGAGACAGGGACATCACTGAGGGTACTTTGCAGCATCACAGTGGATCAGGAGCGTGGAAATACCCTCTTGATGTCTGTGAGAGCTCCTGAGAAGCTGTTGGCTACATGGACCTGTACCCAGGTGTGTGAGAACAAAGCTGAGCTTCCAGGGCTCCTATCCAAAGTGGGCACAGCAGGAGGGATGTGTTACACACACAGGTGGTGACTCCAGGCATAGACATCCTCGGGTGCACACACAGCAAAGCGTGTGTTCCTCCACTCATGCTGAGGTGGAGGAGAAAAATCCTCCCTAGAGGCCCCACCTTCTTCCCAGCAGGCATCCCCAGACTCCTGCAGTGCAAAGCCACCCCTTGGCAGGCGATCAAGGCTCCTTTTCCCTCTCATTTTTTCTCTCCAGGAAGTGCCTGAAGAAGATGTGTGTCTACAACCCCGCCAAGTTTGAGTGGAAGGAGATGGCTCCCATGAAAACTGCCCGCTCCTTGTTCGGAGCCACCGTGCACAAGGACAAGATCTACGTGGCAGCCGGTGTGACTGACTCTGGCTTGACCAGCTCGGTGGAGGTCTATGACATTGCCACCAACAAGTATGTCCTGAGTTGTAGTTACACAAGGAGTAGCTGTGGGTGTACGTTCAGCAGCTTCCAGCCCTTTTGGAGTTTGTCTGTGGCTCCTGATGTCAGTTCCTTCAGTTTATATGCCCACGGCAGGGAAGCTGGAACTGGATAATTGTTAAGGTCCCTTCCAACCCAAGCCATTCTAGGGTTCTATGGTTCCTCAGAGAGCTGGGCCTCACCAGTGTCACTGTGGTTGGGCTGTGGATGATCTCAGGCTCATCCTGAAAGTGGTTTCACCAGCTGGTGCCATCCCTGGGTTCCCTGGCAGCTTCACCCAAGACAATAAATGCTCTGATTTTGGGTGACTCTTGCAGCTGCAGTCCCAGCACTGGTGATGCATCAAATGGCTACCTAGAAACAGAGACCAGACAGGAATAAAGGAATAAAGGAGGGATTGATTGGAAAGGCCTTCAGAGGTCACACTCTGGCCTCCAGAGGCTCCTGCCTCAGTGCATCCCAACATGGACAATGCCAGCTCCCGAGTTCTTCCCACTTTGATATCAGCATCAATTGCCCAAGCAGAAGCCAGGCAAGGATGGAATTTGCCCAAGCTTGCCCCCCTCTCCCCAAGATGAAGGTTTGCAGTTGTTGGGCCCAGGAGGGTCTGGGTGTCCTTGGAGAGCGAGCTGGAGAGGCTTTGTTATGTCAGTGTGAGCATGAGAGAACAGCACTGAACGAGCTCCAGGGACCTGCAGAGTTACACTGGGCACTGCAGGAGTGGGAACAATATAAAAGTTAAAACCTAAGGCATCACTGGGACATACTGCTCAATGTACTCAAAGCAAAACAAAGTTGAACAATGATGATGGAACCAGCTGTCCCTAAAAACAGCCAGGGTATGGCTCCATCCCACCTAGACCTGCCCAAGTGAATCTGTCACTAGTGAGCTCGATTGTTGAATCCTGATTTGACGCCATCCTCAGCGTGGGGGTGGCCAAGATGCTGTAACTTGTCCTCTCTCTCAACGTGGCAGGTGGGACACCTTCACTGAGTTCCCTCAGGAGCGCAGCTCTGTCAGCCTGGTCAGCCTGTCCGGGGTGCTCTACCTGCTCGGGGGTTTCGCCACGGTGGAGACGGAGTCAGGAGAGCTGGTGCCAACAGAGCTGAACGATGTTTGGAGGTGACAGCCTTCCCCACGGCTATCCAAGGGAGAGTGGGAGGGATGTTGATGGTGAAATAGATAATTTCTGTCTTTTTTGATGCCGCCAGTGCGAGATGGATGTTGGCTGCAGGCTCAGCACTGGGTCTCCAGGTGGGAAGTCTGCCCTGTGCTCTGCTGGAGGGCACATTAGTGCTTCAGTGACCTCTCCCAGCCTCAAACAGCAGCAGAGCAGGGAAAACCTGGCTCCTTTGGCTTTGTTGTGTGCTGACATTTTGCCTGGAGCTGGTTCCAGCCTCTCCTTTGGTGTGGAGCAGCATCTGTGCCATGCTTCCTCTCCCTGGGAACAGCCACTGCTAGGGCTGGGAAGCAGAGAGTCTGGGCTGGGAAGCAGAGAGTCTGGGCTGGGAAACAGAGAGGGAAGGAAAGTCTGGGCTGGGAAACAGAGAGTCTGGGCTGGGAAGCAGATAGTCTTACATGTGAGAGGAGTGGGCAGAAAGCACTTTGTGACAGCTGCTAATGCAGTGTTGGCTGCTCCTGTCACTCATGTTGGTGCTCTGGCACCCTCAGGAGGATCCTGCTGTCCTTCACCATGGATATTCCACCTTGGTGCCATCAACCCATTTCCCAGAGGAAAACTATCCCCTCCCCTGCAAGACCACGTGCTGATATCCACACCTCCCAAACTAGAACACAGCAGGGCTGAAAGTCCCCATGCAGCTCCCACGGATCCTTACGGCCGAATAACTCCTGTGGGACATCACACCACGCACTAGGGTTCCCACCGCTGTGGAGAGCAGCTGGAGGGAGGGAGAGGAGACCTTTCCTCACCATTAACTGCCTGTCTGCCTCTCCCCAGGTACGATGAGGAGCAGAAGAAGTGGGAAGGAGTCCTCCGGGAGATCCAGTATGCCTCCGGTGCCACCTTCCTTCCCGTGCGCCTCAACGTTCTGCGCCTCACGAAGATGTAGGGATTGCTCCTCTTCTTTCCACGGGGGTCTGGGACAAGGAGGGATGGGGGGGAGATAAGGGAGATGCTTATCAGAGATGTGGCATCTGGACACTGTGCAGGGCATTGCACCTGTGATTGGTACTTGTTTGTGTAAGTGGGAAAGAGGGGAGAGTGTCTGGAAAACCTCCAGGAACTTGGAGGTGCTCACGAGGTAATTGGAGAGGGGATCTGGAGCCTGCAAGGAGCTAGGGAAGACTGAGAAGCATAGAAAAATTAGTTATTCCAGTCTCAGGAGACTGAACAAAGAGATCATACATTTTTTTCACTTCTTTCTCCATGTTTTTCCCCATCTTTTCAACTGCAGTTGGACCTCCCCAGCAAACAGTGGAGGCAGAAAGTGGGGACTAAGTTGACATTCCCCAGGGAAAGAGGTCTAAAGAGTATTTCCCCACCTGAGGTGTGTGTGAGCACGGTGTTCCTTGGAGAGGAGAAGGAAGGGTCAAAGTTAAGTGGTACAGGAGAGACCACATAGGATTTGATGAGTTCCTAGGTGAAGAGAGTTGTTGGGATGAGACAGCTAAAAGAAAAGATCATGTGAGCAGCAGAAGTGCTTTGGAAATTGTAATGAAAAGTAATTAATCTTAGTTCTTTGCCTCCACCTTGACTTTGGAGTGATGAGAGGCTGAGAGCTGAGTCTCAGGAGGGGAGGAGTTGTGGGGTAGGAAAGGGGAAGAGATGGACAGGAACAGGGGAGGCCATGTGTACTCATCTCCAGCCTTTTGGGCTCCTCTTCTTCAATCACAGATCACAATGTCCTCACGTATGGACAGAAAAATGCTGGTTTTTAGGGAAAGGTTTTATATTTTTGTTGTTTCTCTTATTTTTAATGTTCAGATTTTTTTTTTTTTAAGAGTATTTTACTTTGCTAAGGAGATCTCAGATGTGTTTGGCTCAAAGAGAGCTTCTGACTGAGGAAAAATGTGTATTTATTATAAAATTGTCAATAATGAAGTTTTGATAGAACTGTACTGGATGCGGGACAAAGATCTGTTAGAGCAAAAATCTCCTGATGCCCACACCATCTGACCAGTGGTTTATTTAAAAATAAATGTGACTATTCCAAAGGAAATCCCCTGTGCTTGCATGTTGACAGAGCTGAAACTGATCCTTCACAGCAACCAAAGACAAGGACCAAGCACAAGTTGTGGTGGACACACAGAGCAAAACAGCCCCCAGCATTTATTCCAATTTTCTCCCACGTGAGACCTGACATTTTAGGATTCATATCCTTACAGCTCTTCTCCATGGATACCACAACTAGGTGTTTACCCAGGACTAGAAGGAAGCTGGATGCCTACAGGATGAGAGGAAACAGCCTCAAGTTGTGCCAGGGGAGGTTTAGATAGGATATCAGGAGGAATTCTTTCGCAGAAAGGGTTGTAAAGCACTGGAAGAGGCAGTGGAGTTCCAGGGATGGAGTCACCATCACTGGACATGTTCAAAAACCATGTGGATGTGGCACTTAGGGACATGGTTGAGTGGTGGTGGCGTTGGGTTGGTGGTTGGACTCTATGAGATTAAAGATCTTTTCCAACTTCAACTGTTCTATGATTCTGTAATGTCATAGTACCACTAACAGGGGTGATGATCAATGATGATTTCTAAAAAGAACAAATACAAACCTTGCAAAATAATTGCCTCAAAGTGGTATGAAAATCCTGGTATCACAAATCATACCTGGCTGATTCATCTAAATCAAAATGCACTTGTCATCGCTGGACATGTTCAAAAACCATGTGGATGTGGCACTTAGGGACATGGTTGAGTGGTGGTGGTGTTGGGTTGGTGGTTNAGAGTCAGTTCCATCATTCGTTCCAGTCAATTCTCATTTTCCATCCTTAATGATTCTGCGATTCCATGACCTTTGCTTTGGCTCTTCTTGCTGATAGCAGGCTGGNGGAGGAATTAAAACACTTTTGGAAGGATAGAAGAATTCAGGGGGAGTAAAGGAACCAGAGTCTTGTCCTGGTTTCATTTGAAGGATTCAAAAAGCTACAGGATAAGCTCCTTAGAGGACAATCACATTAGAACAGTAATGAAATATTTTCAGAAGAAAAAGAAATCCAAGGTGACTGGCTGTCACAAAGTAGCTTAAAAAAAAAAAAAAAAAAGGAAAAAAAATTTTTGGAAAAATAAAATGTGGGAAAAA
>VZRF01008736.1:189746-212300 GCA_013396875.1 Vireo altiloquus
TTGAAGCCAACAGGAGAATGTTGCTGATATTCTGTGAGTTGTTGTGATGTGGTCCCTGATACAGGCTCAAGAAACTTCAAACAAACTGGAGTTTGGTGCTCCTGCATAGCTCACATGCATTATAAAGCTGTGGAGATGCCACCACTGGCACAGTGCAGGAAACCGTAAAAGGAAAAATAGCTCTTGTATAAAAAGACCCAGAAGAACTTGAAACATCCCATTGCTTGAGCAACAAGAGCCAAATCTCAGCATGTTGGTCTGAGGAAGGCAACAAATTTGGACATCACCAAGTGAAAATCTGGCCTGGAGATGCTCTTCCACATCTCCAAGAAGTGTCAGTCCAAAGGCCATCACGGATAAGAAATGGCACCAGGGATGCTCAGAGAGGCATCACTCCTCACTGATGCCTGGTGTTTTCCTGGCTGAGATGCAACAGCTCTGGTGGCACAGGTCCCTCTACAGATGATGGCAGTGGCAAAGACTACATCCAAAGGCTGAGGGAAAACCATCTCTTCTTGCATTATCTTCCCAATATTCATGCTGATATTGTCGGTGAGGTTCCCCCTGCTCCATTTTAAACTAATAAAGGCACTGGGTGCTTTTGGATGTGCTCCTTGGTTTCTCCACTGCCAACAGAGATCAGAGGGCCCTTACTCAGAGTTCACACCAACCTGACAGAGCCAGTAGGACCAGGAGCTCAGTCCTTATCCCAGAGCTGTAAGCACTGAATCCCTTCTTCTATCCACTCATCACCCTTCCCTGAAAAGCTCTTTTTTTGCTGGCCCCACAAGAGTTGTCTCACACACACACACGCACACACCTCCCACCAAACCCAACACAGAGCCCATACATGTGAAGCAGTGGCAGCAGCCAACATTCCATAGGAAGCTCGTCCTCCCCGTCTGTGACTGCTCACACGATTGCCTGAAAAAAAAACTCTTTTAAAAGAAAAGAAAAAAAAAAGAGAGGGAGGAGGGGAGAAAAAGATAAAGCAAAATTAAGGTAACAAAGACAGTGGTGGAGCTTTAGGTTTTCTTTTATAAAAGACAAATCGTTTATTGATTCAGTCCTTCCACTTGCAACCTCTTTGGTAACAGTCATAACACTTCCAGACTGGGAGAACGCAGTGGAAAGGCCCAGTTCTGACCTCTCACCAATTTCAGAGCTCAGTGAGCCCCAACGTGCCTTGGTGAGAGGACAAAAGCAGGTTTCAAAGCATGGCCAAGGACCTGGCCTCGAGGGACAGCCCAACCCAGCCTCCCTACCGTGACTCCTTGTGCTCGTGGGCAGCCCAGAGAGCAGCCCCAGCACCCCCAGGCAGAAGATGGCTCGGAATGGGGATGTCTGACCGGGAGTTGTGCCCTGGTAGGTGGCTTTGATGAACCTCTTGGGACCTCCTGGACATTGGTCGATGGGACTGTTGACGAAGCAAGACTTGCCTGTTCCTGCAGTAGACAATGACTTGCCTCAGTTGGCCCCACAAGGATGGACTAATCCAACCATCTCAGCCTCCCCCTCCTCACACCATCCCAAAGAGAGTAACTGCTGTACTTGGAGTTAAAGATAAACATATATTGATTACACATGGTCATAAAAAAAAAAGTAATAATAATAATAATAATACATTTCCTAGAACATTACTTAAGACGCTTCCGAAAAGCATCCAAGCTTCCCCTCCCCTCCCCGCCTTCCCTTAATCTATACAGAATAAAGTGCTTCGTTTAGTTTGTTCACACTTGTAGAGCCACCAATACACTCTTAACTCGGCATGTTTGGGCAACCAATACTGAATGCCGTAAAATAATACAGAGCCAAACACCAGGCATGAGAAACTAGTTTTGAGGCAAGTGCTTGGGGTTTCATTCATTTCCTTCAAGTTCCATGCTACAGAGGTTGTTCTTATTCCTATTTTTTTTTTCTCCTTTTTTTTAAAATTATTATTTTCTTCCTTTGTAAGTTCGACCCAACTCCCGTCGTGGTTCCGTGTCTCTAGGCAGGGCTGCGTGTGGGGAAGCTCTCGCCGTCCGTGTGAACAAAGGGCGTCTGTCCGTCTGTCCTTCCCTCCTGACTTCAGGCAAACCAAGAGCCACCTCAGAGGAGTTGTCTAGCAGCGGATG
The DNA here is from genome assembly GCA_013396875.1 of Vireo altiloquus. NCBI lineage: Eukaryota > Metazoa > Chordata > Aves > Passeriformes > Vireonidae > Vireo > Vireo altiloquus. The sequence continues at coordinate 191,864 of VZRF01008736.1, forward strand.
CTCGTCTCTATTGCACTGTCACAGCCATTCCCACCCGTCCGTCCGTCCATCCATCACCTTCCCACCGCACCAGGGTTATGGCTGTGGTCCGAAGGGCCAGCTGTGCCTCATGGATACGTGAGGCGAACTGGTCTGTGCTACCAGGCTCCTGGGATATATAAACCAAAAAATGACCCTCCCCACATGATTCCTTCCCTCCCCAAAGTTCAAATGAAGGGTGGAGTGGGGAGAAAAAAAAATTCCAACCCAGACAGGTCTGGGGTTTAGGTGTGAGGGAAGAGCTATCAGCTGAACGTTGCGTTGCGGCGTATTCAGGAACTGCGTAATGGAAATCAAGCCCCTCTCCACCCTCGCGGTCTGTCAAAGAAGGGATGTGAGAGATTAAGGTGCAAGAGTTAAAAAAAAAAAAAAGAATTAAAAAAAAGTTAAAATAAAACAAAAAAAGCTTGAAAACAGCAGACCCAACTCTCCTGCCCTGTGTAACCCTAAGGGGTGCAACAGGGCCGGCTGGGATGGATCCGGGCTGGACGAGGCACTGCGGGAGCAACTCGTCTGAGCTCTTAGTACACGAACGAAAACCAGACATGAAGACAACACTGGGGCCGAGTCAGGGTGTAGACAAAAGGGCTTGGAGGCCTTGTAGGACTCCTGGGAGCTACGCAGGCCTTGGAGAGGGGAGGGAGCAGCAGGGATCTGGTTCTCCAAAGTGCTGTGTGCATGGTCACATCTCGACGTCTCCAAGTGGCTCTACGAGCAGGCTCTCGAAGGGGATCGGACGCAGCTGGGATCAGTCACTGGGCTTTCTGCTGGGCTTCAAGCCTCAAGGAAGTGTTTTCATCTCCCAGAGATGTCCAAGGTGGTCAGGTCCTCACTGGGAGAGGATGAGCCAGGACAGGAGCAGGGAAAGCCACCTTCAGGTGTACAGAACAAGGGAGCATATGTTGGCGTGGGTGTTTGCATGATGGGGAAGTCTATCAGCTGATGGGCTCCATCACAGAAGACCATAAAAGCAAGGTGAGCCCTCCTTGGGGCACAGTGCTCCCATCCTGTCTCAAGCCTGAGCATGAGGGGAAAGAAGCACAAGGAAACCCAAGGGGATGGGATCTGGAAGGCAGCAGAGGAGGAGACAGCATGGACCACTCCAACACCTCCACGGGTGTCACTGAATGCTTCTGTAAAGCAATCCTCTTCCAGTATGGGTCATGGTCCCTTCAGACAGCCAATGGCCCCAAGAGCCCTCATCCCTCACAGGTGTGTGTTTGAGAAGGTTTTGCACCATCCCAATGAGCCCCAGGGTCATGGAGGGGGATAGCAGAGAAGCCTTGGGAACCCACCTGAGAAAGTCAGTATGGCGAGGCAGCTCCACCATAGCAACCTCCTTTTGCTCGGAGCAGATGGAGATGGGGGTGAGCTCACTGGTACTGAGAGAGGTGCCGGGGATCCACAGGATCCCAGCCAACACGAAGATGAAAAGGAATTTGTAGCTCCAAAATGCTAACTTCAGTCAGATTTCCCAAGATGCCAGGCATGGGGGACACCACTTAGCAGGAGGTGACACCAGTCACCTCAAAGAGCACTCAGGAGAACAGCAGATGCTCCCCTGTCCTGTCCCCATCAGGCTCCTGCACGTCCCCAGTCAGCAAAGCCCCTGAGCATGTGGCTGAATCCTCCCATCTCTGCAGGGACAGCCTCAATGCTGACCAAGTGCTTTGCTGATTTGGTCCAGGAGATGAAACACTGAGACTTTCTGCAGAGCCAGACCTGGCTCCCTGTCCCCAGCACAAGCTGCACATGAGAAAAGGCTCCTGCAGACCACTCAGTGACCTCTTTCCTTCTTGCCTACCAACAGTGCAGCTCACCACCTCCTCCATGACCTAACCCATGTCCATAGGTGACCTCAACATTGGCTTTAGGAGCACGGCATCAGCTGCAACAGCTCCCCACCTCTTGCCAGCCCTTCTCTGCCCATGCTGGGTGCTCTCTGATTCCAAAGGGGACATTTCCCCAGGCAGGGACCGCATACAGCCATGGTCAGTCCAATGCATGACACTCTGGGGCAAAGCACCGCAGCAAGACACCCTGCTGGGACCTCAGTGCCCAACAAAAAGGTGACAGCAAAGCCTTCCTCTTCTTCTCCTCCTCCTCAGCACGAAGCCAGGCATATCATTTGTAAGTGAAACCAAAGACCAGCTCAGCTTCAACATCTTCAACAAGCACTAAGCAATGCCACAGGGCATCACCAAAACAAGCACAGCCCTCACTGGTCACCTCTGGTCCCCACAAACCAGGACAGGGCAAGGGATGCCAGCACCACAAGGAGAGGCGAAGCTTGAGAGAACAACACAGGCAACAGACTGGAGACTGGGACATCATCATCCCCAGGCTGATCATGGTCTTGGTTTAGCTCTGAACCTTGCAATGGGACCGACCTGGAGCTCACCCGTCACTCAGGGGTTTATTCGGATTGTTAAGGCACTATTCTGGGCCGATTCTGCCGAGAAACAGAAGCGTCCTGCTCCTCTGTCCCAGGCTACCCTCCTGCCGGTCCCAAAGCTATCTGAGCTCTCCCAGGAACAGCTCCCCAACTCCAGAGCATCCCCAGGAGCCCAGCTCCTACTGGGATTAGCAGGAGGGGCACACCAGAACCCATCCCTCTTAGGGCACCCCAAAACTGAACTGACAGCGAGCTGCAGATGCCCCCAGATGTGGGGGTTTGTGCTTTTGCCTGTGGAGGAAGAAAACCTGTTGTAGGGAAGGAAGACATGTCGAGGGCTGCTAACGAGAGTGTGCTAATGGCTTTCCAATGGGGACACCTGCTCACTTGTCATGGGCCACTGGGGCTGGCACAGGTGGGCTCCTCTGTGGTGCCCACCTCTCAACCCCGTGGGTGAAGAGCCTGACTTGAAAGACCAGCTTTACAGTACAGGGATTCAAGCACCACTAACTACAATTCGGCTTGGAAATATTGATGCACCAGCCAGCAAGCTCAAGCCCAAATATCCTGCTCCTCCCAGCCCCACCAGCATCCCAGCAGGAAGATGAAGCCGGTGTGTGGGAAGATGAAGCGGAGACTGACACCTTTTACCTACACCCTTACGGACGGATGGCAGTTTCTCCCCAAAACCCATGCACCTTGGGGTGGGGGCTTCCTCCTGCTCCCTCTCTCTGCAGAGAATGACAGGTGAGAAAAAGGAATAAAAACCCAAAACGACCCCAAAACGAGGAGGAAGGGGGGTAGAGAGCAAGCAAAGCCTTGGCTCCCCGGGGGAAAGGCGTTCCCGAAGGGCAGAGCAGTCCGTGCAGGCGCGTGGCTGGGGTGGGGATCACCTAATTGTTGTTTGAATTTATCCTCCCCGCGGGAAATAGGGGAGGGGGTGGTGGTAGGTGAGGAGGAGGAGGGAGGGTCTGTGGAAGAGGATGGAGCAGCGGCAGGGGCATGGGGGAGACACCAGGGCCGGGGGGCAGCGGAGCCGGGCTGGTGGCGGTTTGGGGGACGGCCGTGTCCGAAGCCAAGGGGTTGCTGACGCGGAAACATTTCTCCTTGTGGGCTTTGAGCATGTTGGAGAAGCGGAAGCGCTGGCCGCAGACGTCGCAGGGGTAAGGCTTCTCCCCGGTGTGGGTCCGGCGGTGCCGCTTCATGTTGGGGCGGCTGGTGAAGCTCTTCCCGCAGATCTCACAGATGTAGGGCTTCTCACCTGAGGGTGGGAGAACAGGGATGAGAAGCAGCTGGTTAGGTTTTCAGAGACTGGAAAGATTTGATATTTTGAGGCATTTTTAGGGTATATGTGTGTGGGGGGAAGGGCAGGTTGGGCCTCACCCTGATGAGGCAGTGAATGGCCCCACACACCCCAGCCACAGAGCCTGTCTGCCAGTCATGGCACAATGCTCCACTCTCCCCTAATCCACCTCCTGAGTGGGCAAATGACCAGAAATCCCACCTGGGAGAAGGGCCTTTGAGGACCAAGAGGTATTTCAGGCCATACACCAAGCCATCACATTCATCTAGACCCTACATTTGTCTTGAAATTCCTGTCTGAGCACCACTGGAACCCAGGAGTTGGTAGCTATATGTGTGCTTTTCTATGCCTTTTCTGTCTCTCTCTCTTTCCTCTTCTTCTAATTCCCTCTCCTTGTAATATTTTGAGTAACTTAACATCGAATGGGTTTAAAGTTTGCTAAGTTGAATAGGCCAAGTTAATGCTGTGAGAAATCTTTTATGTCAGTTGAATGCTGTAGTAAACCTTTTGCCAAAGTTCCCTGATTTTTCTGAAGTTTGTCAGCAAACCATGTGTTCTTTTGACCTCTTTAGAATATCCTGTTGGTATTTCTCCCATGTGTCCAACTCAGAGATCATGAACCATTGTAAGCCCTTTCAAAAGTCTCATCAAGCGAGTTGGTTGAGGCTTTAACAATGCCCCCCAAAACCCCATCCTTCCACCCACACAAAGATGTTACCCCCATCCCAATGCTCTTTCCCTGGGAGAGCTGACTGAGGGGATTTGGGGCCAGGCAAGGGGGGTCTCACCCGTGTGCGTCTTCATGTGCTCGTCAAAGTACTGCTTCATGTTGAAGTCCTTGCCACACCACTGGCACATGAACTGCTTGTGGCCGATGTGGATGCTCATGTGGGAGCGCAGCTGGTACTTGTACTGGAAGCGCTCGTTGCAGTTCTGCAGGGGCGACGAGTTGTTGATGAGCACCCAAAATATCCCCACATTCCCCTCAAATCATCAGCAGCGAAGAAATCCCTTTTTCTCCCCCAAAAAACCTCCCAAAAATGGCTTTTGGGGACATAACCAGCCAGGTTTGCGGGCTGGATGGGCTTGAGGTGGGATGCAAAGTCCAGGTACCGGGAGACAGATTCTGACATTGGACAGGTTTCACCATTAAGTTGGTGGGACCCCCAAACCAGGAGGGGATGTCAATTTGGAAAAGCATGGGATCATCCCTACAGCTGCACTGGCACTGATGCCTTAGGGTTTAACTTTTCTATGTTCCCAGCCCTGCAGTGCCCAGTGTGACTCTGCAGTTCCCTGGAGCTCGTTCAGTGCTCTTCTCTCATGCTCACACTGACATAACAAAGCCTCTCCAGCTCGCTCTCCAAGGACACCCAGACCCTCCTGGGCCCAACAACTGCAAACCTTCATCTTGGGGAGAGGGGGGCAAGCTTGGGCAAATTCCATCCTTGCCTGGCTTCTGCTTGGGCAATTGATGCTGATATCAAAGTGGGAAGAACTCGGGAGCTGTCATTGTCCATGTTGGGATGCACTGAGGCAGGAGCCTCTGGAGGCCAGAGTGTGACCTCTGAAGGCCTTTCCAATCAATCCCTCCTTTATTCCTTTATTCCTGTCTGGTCTCTGTTTCTAGGTAGCCATTTAAGGCATCATCAAAAAGCACAGTGGAAGCCCCAAGAAGTGGAAAATCATTCTCCAGATCAGGGAAACAGGGGGCCTACCCTCATTTGAGAGGCTGAGGGGTGGAGCAACAGCCAGGACCTTACCTCGCATTTGAAAGGCTTTTCCCCGGAGTGCTGGAGCGAGTGGACCTTGAGGGACATGCTGCGCTTGAAGGACTTCCCGCAGGTCTCACAGGTGAAGGGCATGTCCTTGGTGTGTGCTGGTGGGGACATGGGCAGGGTCAGGAGCCCTCCACACACCTCCACCGTCCATCTCCCCACACCCCAGCTGTGGGTCCCAGTGCCAGTGCCCAACCCCAGAGAACCCAAAGCATCTCTGGAATGGCAGCAACATTTCAAGCACTTCCCTGCCAAACCCTCATTCTTTTGGATCTCTTTGGTGGCTCCAAGGCCCAGGGACCTGACCACTGTTGCCACGTTCGACTTGCTTTTCAAAGCCCAGCACTGGTGTGGTCTGGTCCTCTTTTACACTGGTTACACTTCAAACCTTCCTTTGACCACTTTTGAACAATAAAACAAATGGGATTCCTCAGCACCACATCCAAACCCTGCACTGAGCAAATGTTTGTTCAGCATTGAATATCAGGCTAAATTTCAAGATGGTGATGTGAGAAACCTCACCCCAGAGTAATCCCAGCCCTGAACACCCGACCTGACAGCAATAGAAAACAACTTTCATGGCCAAATTGATGGATCAACACCCCCAACAAGATCTCCTCGTGCCACTGGTGCCTCCCACACTCACCAACCATGTGTTTGCGCACGTGGGCCATGGTGTAGAACTTCTTCTCGCAGATCTCACAGGAGAATTTCTTCTCTGCATAGCCATGGACAATCTTATTGTGCTCGTGGAGAGACCAGAGCTTCTTGAACCCCTTCCCGCATGTCACGCACTGCAAGGAGACAGGACATGGTCAGGGAAGCAGGGGAAGCAGCTTCATCCACAGAAAGGGAACATCACTGTGAGAGCTACAGCTGATATCAAAAATGGTAACAACCAGCAAGTCTGATACAGACCTTGTCACTTCAAAACCTCCAGACTTCAAATTTCTATCCATGGGATGAGCAAGGGACAGTGACCTTCCAGGGAAGGATGTGACATCTCCATCAACAGCTGTATCAGGTCTTGCATAAGCAACAGCTCATGCACCAAGGCCCTATTCCCAACTGGGAATTTTATTCCTAAATGAAGATGTTACATAAGATAATCCCAACCATCTGTGCATTGGAAAGTTGCACAAAATATAAAAAGAATGAGAATCCCAAGTCAGGGCAGCACAACTTCAGTAGTCAGCAGATACTATGGACGTTTCATCACTAAATTGGATTTCCAAAGAGATCTGTGATTCCGTGGTATCCAAAAGGACCAAAATGCACCCAAACCACCAGTCTATAGTCTATCAGCACAACAAGAACAACTTGACATGCAAATTCTTCCCCATAAAGTTTCGGTAGAGAATCACTTCAGCTCCAACAAGTTCAATGTTCCTCTGGAAGTTCCCAGGAAAAGCTCCAGCTTCTGTGTGAGACCTGTTTGAGGCATGTGAGACCAGCTCAGGGCTCAGGAATACACCAGAGAGAGATGTCCACAAAGGAAACCACTGCCAGAAACCAAGGGTCAACTCCTTCCCCTTTATCTTTCCATGACTTGCATTCCTCTTGGTCAACAGGGATAAAACCATCCCTTCTCTCCTTGCAGATTTGGTGAGAAAATCATGCCTTGAAGGTATCTTGCAACACTTCTGCTCCTTCCCAGAGGAACAGGTGCTCCTTGATGGGCTTCAAACAAATTTTGCTGTGATACCATGGAAAACATGGCACTACGCTGTGAAGTCACGGTATCTCTCCATATATATTTATATTTAGGTGTCCCAAAGGAAAAATTAAGGTCAGAGAGTCATTCCCAAGCATCATTGTCTTTATCTTGCCATGCTCTAATGTCAACATGAGTAGTCCTCAGAGTCCCATTGTTCCCAAGTATGTATTTCCATGGATCAGAACAGCTTTATCTCTGCTTTAAGGGATATTTCACTGCAAATTCAAGACTAGAGCTGATATCAAAGACTCATCAATATCCATTTTCTCCATTTAAAATGGAAGAGGCTGCAGGGGAATTTCAAAATGAAAAGTAGAGGGAAAGCAGCAGAGGTAGGAAAACCCTCAGGGCTGGGACCAAACACCCTGGAGGGCCAAGTTCTGTGCCCTCAGTTACTGCTGAAAATCATCGCTCAAAAATGTGGAAGCAATGATGAAATGAGGGGGAAAAAAAGAGGATTTAAATTCCTGCAGGTGATAAGGAAAACCATACTGAAGCTGGCCCAAAAAAAAAAAGAGTTTGAGAGACAGCTCAATAAAGCAAAGAATGAATCACTTTTTAGGTGGTGGAGTAGGATGCACATTCTGGAAATGGGGAAGGAATACCGGGAGCAGGATGGTGCTTAAAACCTAAAGATTTATGGATGAAATTTGGGGACAAAACTGGGAAAGAAAGAAGCAGACCCAACTGGGATAAGATGGATGGTCCCTCCATGGATCTGATTAAAACCCAAGAAATAAAAACTGTCTATTGTAGGTACAGGGCCGAAAAATAATCCTTTTCCATCCAGACATAATTCCACGGTATGCTGATAGTTATTAAATATTATCAGAGCAAATGGAGTGGATTTGGCTATTTGTAAAATTAAAAATGCTCAATTAAGTAGGAGACAATGATCCCTTTTTCTGCAGAAGGAGGTCACTGCACAGGCAGTTGTGGTTCATCCTATTCCAAAATGGTCTGGAAAAGGGATAAAAAGGAGGGGGGAACAAAAGAAGCAATGAGGTGACAGCCACATGTTATCCACCTGGAAGGTAGATGAAGATGAAGAAACATTCTGGAAAAACTCCTTTTTAACTACCCAGGTTTTACGTTAGGCTCTGAAACAGCCACCACCACATGGGTATTGGAGATACACTCATCCATTCGGGGAAAAAGCACCCAAAAAAAGCAACTTCAGCACCGTGAATTTGTCAGGAAGATGCACCAAAGGGTCACTGACTGCTTCACCTACGAGCCAAGACTGTTCCTGCCTCCATGCTCCCTGCTCACCAAGGTCTGCCTCATTCCATATTTTATTTGGGTGCCATCATTGAAGGGCTCCAGTAGCACCTGAGTTGTGTTACCTTCATCAAGGAGAGCTGTGAGATCATTTAAAATCCGGTCGCAGGTGGGAAGAGTGATGGGAGAAGCTCTCCAGAAATTGGTATATTTTTAATTATTCGCAGCAGCATCCTGTAAAACAGCTCATCAGGAATTACAAAATGGGAATTTGGAGGGACCTTCAGGAACACATATTTGCTGCTCTGAACATGGGTGCCTCCCCATCCCCCCAAAACTGCATGGATTTAACAGAGTCAATTTGCCAACACAGGATCTCATTAGCACAGGGGAAGGACACACCAAGCCCGAGCCATGCATGGATGTCAGAAGCACTCAGAAATTTGCTAATACACACACAAAAAAAGCACAAAAGGCAGATTAAAACAATTTTAACTCCTGTCAGCAAACCTTCAAATTAAGCTAAAGGGGGTTCAGTCTGGGTGGGAACGCTGGAGTGTGTCTCCATCAGGGGCTCGCAGTGTTTTATCCAGATTAACTGAATAAATTCAAAAGAAAAATTAACTCAGTGTTTTCACCCAGCCACACAAGGGGAAGCCACAGCCCCCCTGGGGCAAATCCTCTGGTCCCAGGCTACTGTGGGACCCTCCTGAGCCCGAATATGGGTCATGGATGAAAGAAGGTTCCCTCTCAACTGCCATGTGCCAACTGTAATATCAATATTATCTGAGCACAAGCCCATCCCATGGTGTAGCCGGATGGGATGACCTTCATGGTGTTTGAGATGTCCCACCATGGTGGGATGCTCCTCCTTTGGTGGGATGTCTCCACGCTGATGGGACATCCATCCTCTGGGGGATGCTTCACACTTTGGTGGGCTACTTCCCCCTTGGTGGGATATCCACCTCTAGCGGGGTGCTCCACCCTGGGTAGGTATCTGCCCCTCGGTGGGATGCTCACCCTGGTGGGATCCATGCCCTGGATGGGTGGGACTGGCTCACCTGGATGTTCTTCTCGCAGTCGGTCTGGTGGTGCAGCAGGAGCTCGCTCTCCAGCAGGAAGCGCTTCCCGCACTTGTCGCAGATCTGCATCCGGCTGTGCGTGACGTTCATGTGCTTCTCCAGGTACCAGCGGTTGTTGAAGATCCGGGGACACTTCTTGCATGGATAATGCTGCTTCTCCTCCAGCTTCACCTTCTGGCCCAAGCCATCTTGTTCCTTCTTCCTCTTCCTCCCCCTCTGGCCTTCTTCTTCCTCCTCCTCCTCCTCTTCCACCTTGGCCATCTCCTGGGACCTGGTTGCCATGGCAGGTTTGGTGGCTTTGGATGCCCGGCTGCCCCTCCGGGGCTGCCCACTCTTCTCCCTTTTCATCTCTGAGGCGTCTTCATCGTCATCATCATCATCCTCTTCTTCCGTCGTATCCTCCAGGTCTTCCTCCTCGCTGCGCTCCTCCTCCTCCTCCTCCCCCACCTCCGCATCCTCCTCCTCTTCCTCCTCCTCCTCCCCTTCCTCGTTCTCCTCCTCCCCGTCCTCCTCTGTGTCGCGCCCGTCCCCGTCCGGCCGCCCCATCACAGCCGCCTCGCTGGTGGCCGCCTTCCCCTCCGTGCCCTTGGAGACATTGAGGGTCTGGTTGTTGAGGTTCACCTCCACGATGATCTGCTCCCGGTTGTAGGAGCCCTGGCTGTCCAGGTCCTCCTCGGACTCCTCACCCTCCATCTTACACACAGCAGGACCTCCATCCTTCTCCTCTTTGTAGTACTGCTTGGCAGGGCCAGGGGGGAGCGTCCCGCTGCCTGTCCCATCCTCCACCCGCACCGAGAAGGGGTCGTTGCCCTCCCGGGCATAGATTTTGGGGTGAGGGGCATCCACCTCCTGCTTGATCTCGCAGTAGTAGGGTGGGGGTCCGGCGCAGCCCTCGGCGGGCAGGGCCATGTCGGTGGCCAGGCTGAGCGAGCGAGTGTCCAGCAGGTCCTGGCAGGAGGACGCGATGTTGTTCATCTGCAGCACGGCGGCCGCGTTCAGCACGTCCTGCACATTGCAGGAGTTGACGAGCAGCTTAGAGGTGTAGATGAAGTTGAGGATCTGCTGGAGGCCCTGCGAGGTGAGGGCCTCCAGAGAGAGCTCCACTCGCTGCAGCTGCTTGTTCTGGGTGAAGAGGGAGTGGAAGAACTGGCTGTAGGCTGCCAGGACCCCCTTGTGCGCCGGGAAGATGCTCTTGTGCTGCACCAGCACGATGTCCACGTCGCACAGGTCCGGCTGAAAGAGGCGCTGCTCGTTCAGTCTGTCCATCAAACACGTGAAGTGGAGGGCTACATCCTCCACCAGGGAGTACTCAGCCGAAGGGTAGTCAGTCGTTTTTTCGACTATCAGCTGTGGGGAGGAAGGAAATAAAATCATTCAGGGCTCTTTCAACCCCAAAATCACCCTCCTGGCCATGCCACCCATCCCTGTCCATGCATCATAAGTCAGTGATACCAACCAAGACGCTCAGCCACTAATGCCAGCTTGGAGATACCAACCAAAACATTCCATCACTACTCCCAGCTTGGAGATACCAACCAAAACATTCCATCACTACTCCCAGCTTGGAGACACCAACCATGAAGTTCCATCACCAGCCCCAGCTTGCAGATACCAATCAAAGCATTCCATCACCCACCCCAGTTAGGAGATACCAATCAAGGACCTCCATCAACAGCCCTAGCTTGGAGATGTCACCCAAAATGCTCCACCATCAGCTCCAGCTTTGGAACACCAAGAAGCTCCACCAGCAGCCCCAGCTTGAAGACACTAACCAAGAAACTCCACCACCAACTTGAATTCAGGAGACTCAACCAAGGAGGAGAAACTCCAGTGAAAGGGAAGGTCAGGGCCACTCAAGCGCCCACTGATACTCCTTTAAGGTGGGTAGGAGGCACCATGGACACCAAGGAGGTCCAAAGCCAGGCTCAGGTGTCCACTCAGAGAAGTCTCACAGGAGAGGGGATGCTTTGACCTCCTGAACCAGATGGAGACCTAGGTGGATATTTGCCCCCAATTTTAGGCACCCGTTGAGATTTAACCCCCTAAATAAAAGGAAATTAAGATTTTATAGCTCCCTGCTTCTACAGAAAATTACATAAAGCCCAATATCCTCTGATATTTCTGAATTATGCCGCGTGCTCTCGCTCACGACAGCAGCTCAGTCGCAGCTGGATTCATTGGGATGATTTACGCACTTTTTAATGCTCGTTTTCCATTGCCTGGGGAAAAGCACTACCTGGAAAAATTCAAATCAGGGAGCAGCACCCCCAGGCTGGGAAATGCTGTGACTGCCAACCCTCCCCAGGCTGAATTTGCTGGGTGTTTAATCCAACTCCCACCTATTTTGCATGGTCCAGACCTTCCCTGGTGTTCATCCCCTCTCCTGGTCTTACCTGAGCCCCAGGTTGAGCCTGCCTGCTACATCCCAAATCCAAGGGATATCCCACGCCCTAAATCCTGTGCCCTGTCATGAAAGAAGGTGGGACACAACCTTTCCCTCTGCTTCCTTTGCTGAACACCCCATTCATGGATGGAGACAGACCTGGAGCCCTTAACACCCTCTCTCCTGACCTTTGTGAGATGTGGCCAAGGACATGGTGCAGAACAATGGCAGACATGGAGGGTTCAAACCTGCCAGGTTTATCCTGCACCTCCTGCTCCAAAAAGAGTTTGTCAGCTCCCATTTTTTCTGGAACAAATGGCAGCTCTCAATCAAGACACAAATTCCAGCAAGACATGTTCTGTTTGTCTTTTTCTTTTTTTTTTTTTTTCTCCTGGTGAGCCAAAGGCAAAAGCACAGACAGACAAAAATGTTTAAAAAATAAAACAGGGTGTTTTCTTCTCTGTTTTCCCAACAAGCAAAAAAACTCTTCCCCCTCCCTGCCAAATTTTTTCATTTTCATTGGATTTCTGCTCCTCAACCAACCCATCCAACCAATTGGGATCTCAGCTTTGCATGGTTCTTATAGCCCTGGAGAGTCCCAGCAAGTTCTGGCATTCAGGGAAAAACATGGAAAAAACAGATCTGCTCCAAATTCTTGGCTCTGCAGTCTGGCGTGGGGCAAAGAGGTAGGGAAAGGGTTGGGTGCTTATATATTTTATAATGTATATATATTTAATATTTTCAATATTTTATACATTCATGCTTCTTTATAAGTTAAACGACTTATATATAAAAAATATATAAATATATAAATATCTAAAAACATTCTTTATATATGTATTCATTACAAAATGCTGCATCCCAGCTGGAACACCCATCCACCTCCCCCCCACTTTCTGAACCTCGCGACTGCCAAGAACATTTTGATGAGATCTTGGATGGTTCACCCCCCCTCCAAGACACGTAGAAAATAAATAACGATATAATAAGTATCAAAAACTGAAGAGACAGCAGGAATTCAGCAGAGCAGACTGCTGTTTGCCAGGTTTTCTCCTGAAAAAAAATCCCCAAACCTTAAATTCAGGTTTAAATTCAGGAAAAAAACCTCATTCCCCATATAGGACACCCCAAGCTCGGCACAGCCGCGGAGAAATGGGAGCAAAATAGGGGAATTTGGGTCTGTCGAGTGGCATCGCCCAGCTTGGAAAACAAAAGCCGGCTTTTTATTTTTTCCCTCCGGATCGAGGATTTTTGGCAAAAGGGGCTGATCCCTCACCCAGCGCCCGTCCTTGCCAGGCAGCTCTAATCAGTCCCAGCAGCGGCGAGGACAATGCGTGTCTTGGCCGCGTCCCGCCGGTGACTTCAGCCCGGGCTTGTCAGCGGGAGGCTTTTGCTCTTTATTGCTCTCAGATGCTTTTCGTGAGCTTGCCCGGAGCCAGAGCCCCGGCCGAGACAAGAGGCGCCTGGCGGGGTGAGATCCCGAGAAAGACCCCGACTTGCCCCAAAATGCCCCTCCGGCAGCTCCCGTCCCCGCAGCTCCACTGGAGCGGAGAAGCCTGACTAATGGGGATTAATGGGAGGGTTAAATCCAGGACTCTTCCTCTGGGAAAACGCAAATATTTGAAATTTATATGTCTTTTAATATTACAAAATTACTTATATTAAAAATACATATTTAAAAGCAAAAAGGATCACGAGGTTTTTTTCTCTTATCCACCATCACCACCCTGCCCCTCCGGCTCTGGTCCCAGGAGCAGGTCACCCATCCCACCTCCATCCTCTGCTGGATTTCGGGAGCCCACTGGATGCACCAAACCAGGGTGAACCTTAAAACTGGGGGGCCCTCACCACACACTGCCAACCTCTAAGCAAGGTTTCGGCATCGCTAGCTCAGAAAAACACCCCTAAAAATTATTAGAAAGCAGCGTGGCCATGAATTCCCCACCCCGAGGGGCCGGCGGCGCCTCCAGCCAGCCCTCCCCGCCCTGACGCTGCCCTCCAGCTCTATTTTAAGAGAGTTTTCACGTGATGCTGCCCAAGTCCCATCCCAAAGCAGCTGCTGGGGCAGGAGGGAGGCCAGAGGATGGTGAGGATGCACGGGGCGAGGGATGGGGGTTGGATGAACCCCGATGGCGGGGGATGGAAGGAAGGGATGAGTAAGGAATGGTGGTGGAAGGAGATGCTGATGCTCGCCGGAGCAGGGCAGCCTCTCTCCAGCAGAGCCACCAAAAATCCCAGCACAGGTGATGGAGCTCAAGCTTCATTTCCACCCACATCCCCCACCGTGCCTCAGTTTCCCTAAACAGCCCCACCGACACCTGATCGTCTGCCCTGAAAGGTGTGTGCTGCTGGATTTAAATCAATGCACCAGGATAAAATGCTATTTCCCTCAGCAGCTATGGAGAACCAGATCCTTAAACGTTCCTGCAGCTCTAAACCTCCCCAAAGGACCAGTAGGTTGGGCCACTCTGGATATATTTAAATACTCAAATCCTCAGTCCCCCAGAAGACCATCTCTGACCTTCACCAGCCTCTTATTTATTTAATTAATTGCTTATTCATTTCTATCGCCCTCATCACCACAGCATTAAGGACCACGAGCAATTCTTTCCCGTATAAGCACAAGGGCAGGGGGTTTTAGGGCATAAAATTCACATTTAAGTGGTGACAAGACCAGCTGCCTGTGAACAACTTTCCATTCAGCACAAAATTTGGGGATTTCTTTAAATTTTTCGCCCTCAAGATGTACAAGGAAAAAAAAGCAATCTGCTTTTCTGTATCATTTCCAACCACCAAAGCATTCATAGTTGACCTTCAGTATTAAATTGCATTAAAGAAAAGTGCTTTAATAAGGAGCTAAATACAATGTCAGCACTTGCTCCTCAGAAAAAAAGAACTCCCCCATGCCCTCCTCTCAGTTTGGACATTGCTGCACTCCAGGGTGAAAGAGCTGGGCTGAAACTGTTTAATGTCAAAACCTGACTTTTGCAAAAGGAAAAAAATATTATTAAACCCCCATTTTTACAGATCAGTTCAGACGACACGAAGGGGCATCGTTACAAATCCCAAACACTGGCGCTTTCGGTTTTAATCCTCGGCCTCCTACAACTTGCCCTCCGCCTTCCAGACCCTTGCACGAAACCTTCAGCCTTTTCTCCCTAGTTTTGAGGCCATTAGACCCCAGATTTTTATTTTTTTTATTTAAATGACGTGACACTCGCGTCTTCCCGCAGCTCCCCAAACCAGGATCCACCGAGACGAAGCCGCCCCAGTGCGAGCAGCGCTGCTTGGACCTCGCACATCCCCTTGCCAAACCACCCATTTCTGGAGCCCGGCCACGCATGGAAACCTGGCAGAGGGGATCGACCGCATCCCGAGGCTCCCGCCCCTCGCCTGTCGCCTACCTTCGCGGCTCCGCTGTCCCCTCCCTCCCCGGGGAGCGCTCCCGCGGGTGCTCTCGGCACGGGACCGCGCCGGGGGTGGGCTCCGCTCGCTCCTCCGACGGGTGTTTTTATTTAATTAGGAGAGGGTTGTCCGGAAAAACAAGCAGGAAGGGAAAACAATAGCTCGGCCGCAGCCCCGCCTGGCGAGGCGCCGGCCCGCACGGCCCCGAGCGCCCACCGCCGGCATCCTGCCCGCCGGGGACCGGCCCGGCCCCGCTCCGGAGGCCTCAGCGGGGCAGGTGACACCTTCCCAAGTGGTGATTATTTTTTTTTTTTCCCCCTCTGTGTTGTCTGAAAGGCTTGAGGGTGCCCAAAGTAGAGCCATGTGCAGCTACAGCGAGAGCAGGAGAGGGGAAGGGGCTCAGCGATGTTCCCAGAGCCAATCTCATCCTGGACACGTCAGAAAACACCTCCAAGCCTCTGCTGGGTGAAGAAGAGCATTAACCTAGCTGGGGGACAGCCAGATGCTTCCCGGGATTATTTTTTATTTCTCCCTCTCCCTCTTGGTCGTTCTTAATATTTTATTAATGATATCCAGCATTTACGGGCTTTGGCTCAAGGATGCTTTTCCCAGGAGCAGCCCGGGAAGTTGGTAGCAGCACCAGGCCCACCAGGACTGTCCTCAGTGCAAGAGAACAGGGACAGCTCCTTCCCCCATCCCTGTCTCCGTGGAATCAAGAGGACATCTTTGGAAGGGGAAAAAGGTTAATTTGGGGTTGTTTTTGGATGCACCATGGCCTCCAGCAGTGTGGGGAGAGCAGGGGATGAGGTGGGATGAGCAACACAAGGTTTCATCCACTGGGAGCAGGCACTGGTTTTGCAACAGCACAGCCCACAGAGGGTTAATGGCTTCGTGATTTTTTATTTATCTCATATTTTAAAGTTTTTTTAAATCCTACCAGCTGCTCTGGGTGCTTTTCTCCTTTCCTTTTGCAGAGAGAGCTGCAAAGCCACTGTGACACTTCCAAGG
This sequence comes from Vireo altiloquus, assembly GCA_013396875.1. NCBI lineage: Eukaryota > Metazoa > Chordata > Aves > Passeriformes > Vireonidae > Vireo > Vireo altiloquus. Next base: position 208,195 of record VZRF01008736.1, read on the forward strand.
AAGGATGGACTGATCAACCCTGCCATCTCCCCCCATCCCCAAACCAGTCCAGTGAGGTGATGCCGCTCCGAGGGGATGCCACCACCATGATGGCACCGAGGACACTGTCCCTCTGTTCCACCAGGGGTGACAGTGAGGGCAGTGCCAAGCCCTGGGAGCCCATCAGGACATGAGGGAAGTCAAACACCATCCCCTGTGCAAGCACAGCCTCTGCTGCAAAAATACTGAGGCTTCAGCAATGCCACGTTATTTTCATCCCAGGACAAATCCCAATCCAGGAGAACAGAGGCACTGAAGCCTGGATGGCTGCACGCTTCTGTCTGTCCCTGTCTGTCCCTGTCCCCTCTGTCAGGGCTGAAAGAGTGACAGCTCAGCCAGACCCAACACGTGGTGCAAAAGCTCTGCAGGCAATTCCAGAGCTGCGCCAAGCCAGGTTTTGGGTTAAATCCTGAAGGGATGCTGATGGATTTCAGCAGAGCTGGCATCACCCTGGCAAACGCTGAGGGCAGACAGGACAGCCAGGCCATGGGGGCCCTGCCAGCGCCTGTTACAGCCAGTGACACCTGGCTGATGGAGATGTCCTCGAGCCACTGCGCTGGCACGGGAGCAGGTGGTGGGATGGGATGGGATGGGATGGGATGGGATGGGATGGGATGGGATTGGGATAGGATTGGGATGGGATTGGGATGCTGTCCTCCATCTGTGGGATGCAGGACCGCCTGCAGAGTCACTGCCGGGGTGGAAGAGCCCGGGGGACACGCGTGCACGCAAAGCCACTGTCCCCCTCCCTCCCCTGCCCGAGAAAAACAAGCAGAGGGAAGACTGAGGGAGGAAACGAGGACAAAACCCAAGGCTGACCTCCCCAGCCGGGCTGTCGGCCAAGCGGCTGCGCCAGGGGCCAGCTCCGGACTCTTGCCCAGCCTGGAGCGCCGCACCAGGCCGGGGAGGAGGCATCGCCCCCAGAGACCCTACGGATGTCCCCACTGCCACTGAGGGAGGGGATGGATGCTGCAGGGATCAGGGTGCTCACAGGGCCCCCATAGCTCATAGGGTCCTCCCTAGGAACCCCAAATTCAGTGCTGGGAGCAGGGATGGGTGCAAAGGGGCAGCCACCACATCGCTTGTGCAGAGACTGAAAGCATTGTAGCTCCAAGGCAGCCCCACTTCCACGTGCAACCAGGCAATGGCTGGGAAGGGGCTGGGATCCCCAGGAGCAAGGAAGGGGATGGAGGGATGGAGGGATGGAGGGATGGAGGGATGGAGGGATGGGTGGAGGGATGGAGGGATGGAGGGATGGAGGGATGGAGGGATGGAGGGATGGAGGGATGGAGGGATGGAGGGATGGAGCTTCCTCCCAAGCACTGCTGAACGAGTCTTTCATCAGAGGGCAGCACCCCCCTGCCTGGCACCACAGTGCCCATCCCTGGGGAAGCCACCATGACCTTCTAGGTGGATCAACAGCGTGGTGGGAAGTGACTCCTCCAGGGTTTGCCCCACACCCATCTCCCAGCAAACCCTAAAACCACAGCATTTCCTAACCCAACCACAAACTTGCCAGAGAGGCCCAAAGGCTGAACCTGACCCAACATCCAGAGTAGGACTTCCCATCCCAGAGCATTCTCTCCAAACCCTGGCTCTGACCCCAGGGACGGTCCCTGTCTCCAGTTCCATCCTAAACCCAGCCTTGACCAGGCCTCTTTGGGAAGCACCAGCCATGCTCCTCTAATCCAGCCATGGAATAGTTTGGGTTGGATGGGACCCTAAAGATTATCTCGTTTCAACTCCCCTGCCATGAGCCATCTTCCTTTCGATCCAGTTGCCCAGATTAAGGATCTGGATGCCTCAGATCCCTCCTGCCCAACACTTTCAACATTTTTATGAACATGCATTATTTTTATCCTTATTTTTATCACAACGTTTCCAGCAGCTCGGGGAGCAGGGCTTTAACTCAGACAGGGTGTCAGCAGCCCTGGCTCCAGGCAAAAGATATAATCGTAAAAATAATAATGAAAAAAGACAGTTTATTGTAATTAAGTCCTCTACCCAGCACATCTGCGCCACCATGGCCTGTCTTTCCCCACATCCAAAGGCATCCCAGTTTTCATCAGCAGGAGAGGTGGATGAAGAGGGGACAGCAGCCCCAAAGGACATGGGGACAAGTCCTCAGGTGTCCCCACGCAGGAAACCCAACGGAGCCATCCCTGCCCTACACAAACCACTCCAACAACACAACACATTTCCCTTAGAAATAAGGAAAAATGAGGGGCAGGAGGCGCAGAGCCTGACCCCGAGCTCATCCTCCCCATCAACGCCCACTCCTGCAGTTTTACAGGGAGCCATGGGATGTCAGGGGACACCTGGGATGCAAAGCACACGAAGGATCCGCGTTTTTGGGGCCAGACAAATGTGGCAGCAAATTAAAAACTTCATCCCTTGCTCTTCCTGGAGAGTCACTTTGTCACGGCCATCACCAGGTCCCCATCTATAAAGGCTTAAATGCAGCAGCGTGGGAGAGCCCTCAGTTCTCTCCTCCAGCTGGAGCATGGAGGGAGGACGGGAAAATCAGCAATTCCCCCAAAACCTTCAAAGACCCTCTGATGTTTTGACACATTCAGTTCATCCGCAAAGGGTTGGGGTTTGGTTGGTTTTTTTTTTTTTCCCCTTTATTTTAGCTCGACCAGAAAAATCTGCACCTTAATAATAACCAATGTTTAATTAAGCGGGTAACCAACCTCCCGCTTCTCCCTCCCTTTTCCAAAGAATCCATCTCCAAAGGCGGCAGAGGGTTATTTTTGTGGAGGGGGCGACAATGTCTCTGCTCCAGACGCGAGACAGGAACACAGGGCCGTTTATCTCGCCTGCTGATAACCGAACGCTCCGTTAATTCCTCCCGGGGAGAACAAAGCTCCGCCGTCATTCCAAGCCCAGGTGGCAAAGGGGACCCTCCGGCCACCCCGGGAAAAGCCCCTGGAGCGGTGCTGAGCCCAGCCAGCATCCTCAGGGAAACTCTGCAGCTGGAGGCAGAACGTTTGCACCCGGCAAGATTTCACCACAGATCCAGACATTAAAAAAAAAAAAAAATTAAAAAATAATAAATCCCGTAGTGTCTTTCCAAGGAGGAATTTTGCTTTGTAAAGCAAATCTTCCTCTGGTTCTTGCCGAGGCAGGGTGTGGAAGGAAGGTTGAATTCCCAACTTTTCCCCGCCTTCCTCGCGGGGCTGCTGGCTTGGGTGGGCTCAGGGTATCTCCATCGCCACCTCAGGGCATGAAACCCTCCCCGAAACACCCCGGTGTGCCCCCGGTCCCTCAGCATCTCCTCCGGGAAGGGATGCAGGGCCGGGTTCAGCAGTGATTTCACGCCAGAAGGAATTTCACAGGCCGAGTGTGACTGCCCAGCGTGAACCCAAACCCAATCCCGACCAGTTTAACCCCAATATCGCGGCCTGGGGGATGATGGGGGGAGGGGGGTGCCCAGCCCCATCCCACCGTCCCATCCATCACCGCTTCCTTATTTTTCCAAGCTTGCACTTTCTTCCCCTTCCCCAAAAGCCACTCGGACGCTTCCCGGGGCGTTAGGACAGGCACGGAGCCAGCGCCGGGGCAACCACAAGCCGTGACTTTTCGGGATGGGGGAGGCACCGAGGTACCGGGAGCCGCGATCCCGTGGCCACGGCACATCCCAGGGGATTTCCCGTGGATCTTCCCAGCTCGGGCCTGCCCTCTGCAACTCCAGCTAACCCCCCCCAACCCCCCCAAAACTCCACCGGCCGATAAAATAGGTCACTGCTGCAGGCGAGAGCCCCAGCTCTGGTGTTATTATTGTTATTATCGTTATTTTTTTAAGAGCGGGAATGGAAAATCCCTTTCCCGGCCCGGAGAGGGGGTGGGATGCTGAGCCCTCCCTGCAGCCTCCGGGATGTTGGGGAGCGCCCAAAAACCCCCCCAGACCCCCCGGGAAAAGGGGGCCGACGACGGGAACCAGGCATGGCGGGGGTGGGGGGGGCCCATGCAGCCCCCCCAGAGGAGCAGCACCGGCCCCAAGCCCGGCCGGGATGCGCTTTTTTGTACCCCCCTCCCCCCCTCCAAAAAAAACCCCCCCCCCCCCC
>VZRF01008736.1:221883-326678 GCA_013396875.1 Vireo altiloquus
GAGGAGGAGAGAGACAAAACAAAAGGCACAAGAAAAGAACGAGCCAAAACAACACTAACACGAATGTTGTGAGGTCCAAAGCAAGCAGTGCCGGGGCAGGCCCCTTCCCAAAAACCCGTCAGGCTCCCGAGGAGCTGGGGGTCCTGCAGAAAACGCTGCCCTTTTATGGCCAGGCGAGGAGGGCTGAGCACAGGATCCTGCCCTACTAAGGGAAAACATCTCCTGCTCAGTGTTTGCAAGGAGAACACCCACAGTGAGTATAGACAAGCTCTCAAAGGACGACTGAAATACTGCTGCTCGTGTTGACCCCGATTCTTCTCTTCTTTTTTTCCTTTTTTTTTTTTTCCCTCTTTGAGGTCTCACTTCTGCATCCAAACTGAGGGGGGACAAAAAAAAAAGACAGTTAAAAAGAAAAGTGATGATCCAGGCAGGGCTGGCTGGGTCCAGGTGACACCCTCCCATCACGGGGTGGGGAGCAGGTTTGGGAGGGTTTGTGAAGCCCCCTGAGCTGCTCCCCTTCCTGCAGACAGCAGAGCAGAGGCTGTGCTGGTGTTTATCCTGCCCTGGGCTGGTGTTTATCCTGCCCTGGGCCGTGGAAGGGCTGTGATCCAAGCAGGGAGGACGTTGCTACTCCACTCTCAAAAGCGATGTCGTGTGCCAAGACCATCCATCCACCGCTGCAAATCCCAGCCCTGGCTGACCTGGAATCTCACTGCCTGAGAGGGAACCACCTCCTCCCAAAGCTGCAAAAGTCCCATGGCAAGTGATATTTTTACCAGGAACAACTTTTTCCCTCTGCTTGGCTGAGGCAGGGAGGGGAATCCACACTGCAAGTAAGACCCTGATCCACAGAAACCCCACTGAATTTGTATTTTCTGTATTTTTCATGCACCCAACAATTTGTCCACCCACAGGTATCTTCTGGATCCGGCAGGAGCCAAGTTTTAATTCCCAGAGGAGCGCATATTGGATTCTAGGCCTTTTTTTCTATCATTTTTGTAACCATCAGGTTTGATTTTATATTTGGTAACACAAACATTAGGAAGTTTTAAGCTCTGAGTTATAGCACAGCGATGAGAAGATCCAAGAATTAATGAAAAAATGTTTGGAGGAGCAATTTTTTTCAACCAAATTGGTTGAATTTGGTTTGGTGGCTGGGTTTTGGTACTGGGGGGCTCCAGGGGTGGCTTCTGTGAGAAGCTGCTGGAAGCCTCCCCCATGTCCAGCAGAGCCAATTCCAGCTGGCTCCAGGATGGACTCACCTCTAACCAAGGCCAAGCCCATCAGAGATGGTGGCAGCATCTCTGGGGAAAACAGATTTAGGAAGCGGGGAAAAGACCCTGTGCAGCTGCAGAGAGAGAGAGGAGGGAGGATGTGTGAGGGGAACAGTCCTGCAGAGCCCAGGTCAGTGCAGGAGGAGGGGCAGGAGCTGCTCCAGGCTCCAGAAGAAGCTGATGCCTTAAATGGCTCCCTAGAAACAGAGACCAGACAGGAATAAAGGAATAAAGGAGGGATTGATTGGAAAGGCCTTCAGAGGTCACACTCTGGCCTCCAGAGGCTCCTGCCTCAGTGCATCCCAACATGGACAATGACAGCTCCCGAGTTCTTCCCACTTTGATATCAGCATCAATTGCCCAAGCAGAAGCCAGGCAAGGATGGAATTTGGCCAAGCTTGCCCCCCTTTCTCTCCCCAAGATGAAGGTTTGCAGTTGTTGGGCCCAGGAGGGTCTGGGTGTCCTTGGAGAGCGAGCTGGAGAGGCTTTGTTATGTCAGTGTGAGCATGAGAGAACAGCACTGAACGAGCTCCAGGGAGCTGCAGAGTTACACTGGGCACTGCAGGGCTGGGAACAGAGAAAAGTTAAACCCTAAGGCATGTGTGAGATTCCCCAGAGATAACACAGTGCAGCCGCAGAGAGGCAGCTATGCCCCTGCAGCCCACAGATCCACCTGCAGGACAAAGAGAACTCCACACTGGAGCTGGGAGGTGCCTGGAGGAGGCTGTGACCCTGTGGAAAGGATGTTCCACACTGCAGCACAGTCCTGGCAGGACCTGTGGGTCTGCAGGGTAATGAGCCCACGCTGGAGGAGGTTCCTGGCCCACACTGAAGCTGAACTCATCACAGCCCAAACATCTGCCCAGATGTTGGACTTCAAGAAGCACTTCTTGGGCACCAGAACTGGAGCCAGGTGAGGCTGTGCTGCATCTCCTCGCCCTGCCTGACTCAGTGTGGCTTCAGTGTCTGCGCATCCCTGGCTGCTGATGTTGGCAGACGTCAGCTCGTTAGCGGCGAGACTCGTTAGAACTGGGGCCCGATGGGGATGTTTTCACGGAATCCCAGAATGGTTTGGGTTGGAAGGAACCTTAAAGATCATTCATGTCCAACTCCTTGCCATGGGCAGGGACACCTTGCACTATCCCAGGTTGCTCCAAGCCCTGTCCAACCTGACCCTGGGCACCTCCAGGGATGGGACAGGTGAGTCACCTAAATGTGTTACAAGGGAGGAGATCATGGAGCAGCTGCCAGGACCCTGATTTTAGAGCTTGCTCTGCTCATCCCTTTGGATGAGTTACAGCAGAACATTGCCAGGTCTTCGTTTTGGGTGGAAAAGGGCTGATTTTGAACGTTATTTAAGAGCAGGTTTTACGACCAAGGTCTGTGCTCTGCATGCACCGAGCAAGCCAAGCCGAGCAGCCCAAGCCAAGTTGTCCTCACTGCTGTTGTGTCACAGAAACTATCTCTGTTAACGACTTGACTTGGCAGTTTCAACATTTTGGGGAAAGAAGTATTTTTATTCTCCCACCAGGCCTTGCTCCAGCCATTATTGGCTACTGCTTTCCTGCACAAACATTTAACCCCTGTGATGTTCAGGGCACTGGACAAAAGTAAATTAGGTGAAATTTACCTTTTTCCTGATAAAGCACACAGATTCTGTGTTCTAGGTGGGAAAACCACAGGATTTTACATATTTCTTTTTTTTTTTAAATACCCTTCACAATACAATCAAAGAAACTATGTTGCCACAGGACTGGAGAAAGTCCTTTTGTTGCTTGAAATTGGTGAAAAAGACTGAACATGAGAGGTTTCAATGGTCATTTCTCAGGATGGAAATGAGTCCAGGGTGTGGTACAGCAGAGATCGACTCCAGGGCTTTTCAACATCCTCACCCACAACCTGGAGGAGCAAGAGCAGCCCCACATCTCCATTTCTGCAGGAGAGCTCTTCCGAGGGCATCAGGTGCCACACTGATGGCAAGAAAATCCAAAAGGCTCTTAAAAAGTGGAAAAGCTGAGAAGAAATTTCAAATAAGCTTCTGGTACAGGAATAGATAAAGTGAAGCATCTGGAGGAAAAGGGTTTGAACAACTCTCGTGCTATGCCAAGGCTGGAACTGGTGCCACGAGCTGAGATCTTGGATTGCCCCCAGAAATCACTGGCTCAGCGTGTGGCCAAGGTGTGTTCAAGGTGGCAGCTAAAAAGAGACAAGAAATTGTTATTTCTCAGCCTTCCCAGCACATATCCAATGCTCAAGGCATCACTTTGCTGCTGCAGGAAAGTCTGATGTGTCCTCCTTTCAATAACTCTGATCTCCGAGGGGAGTGTGGTGGTGGTGGAGAAGAAGAAAGAACAATTAAATGACCACTGGGATGGGGCAGCTGCTTTACAAGGTGGGATGGTGGCTCAGGATTGTTCAGCCTGGAGAAGGGAAGGCTCTTGGGAGCTTAGGAACCAGGGGCAGCAAATCCTGAAGGTGATGTGGTCAGTGAATGTAGGATTATTGATCAGATTACAGAGATCACAGAATCCTATGGTTTGGGTTGGAAGGGACCTTAAAGAACATCCCATTGTCCCCAGGGACACCTCCCACTGTCCCAGGTTGCTGCAAACCTGGTCTTGGAGTGTTACCTCCTTCTGCTGATGGAGAAAAATCAATAGGTTTGGTAAACTCACAGGAAAATGGGGCAATTACCAGATCAGACTCTCCCAAATCCAGCGAGATGCACTTGGATCATTGCTCACCACCTCCAGACTTCATCAGCTGGGAGAAATAAACTTCATCCCTCATCCAATACACAGCTCAGAGGTGGATTAAATGGTTCCTGCACAAAGTTAGGGATGGAATTCCTGCGACAGCTCTGAAGGGTGTTGGTGTCAGCCCCGAGTTTGCCAGGTGTGGAAGCTGCATGGTCTGCCCAGCACGGGGCTGGCAGCTCAAAGGCAGCTTTGCATATCAAAGGAGAATGCGGCAAGAAGCAGCTTTTCATTAGTCAGGAAGTTATAAATTGATACCTTGATTGAAATAATTATCAAGAATTACAGGAAATACCCGGAGATGCATTTATATTCAAGAGAGTCTCCAGGGAGTGGGGGAAACTTTGCCCCAAATAGGAGTTTCTGTTCGGGGATGCAGCACTGCAAAATGAAGCCTCGCCTTTCAAAGCCCCCATATCAGTCCTGTCTTTTACCTGTTTTCTTAGAACAAACCAGATTCTTACTTTTTTTTTTTTCCATTAGATAATCCTGATATTTAAAGCTGCTGTGGAAATGCTGAAGTAGCAAAGCAGATACATAAAAACTGCAATAATTTCACAGCCCCTTTGCTCCCCTCTGGCTTTTAGGTCCCTGGAATCCAAAGGGAATTTTCCATCATGACAGAGAATCCAGAGAAGCTGTGGCTGCCCCTGGATCCCTGGAAGTGTCCAAGGCCAGGCTGGATGTGGCTTGGAGCAGCCTGGGACAGTGGGAGGTGTCCTTGCCCATGGCAGGAGTTGGAATGGGATGGTCTTTAAGGTTCCTTCCAACCCATCCTGGGATTCTATGAAATTGGTAATGTGAAAGACAAGCAACCATCTTACTCTGCAAGCATTCATATACAGGAAATATCCAGTGAATTTTCCTCCCCTGCCTAAGTGTTAAATAATGCCCCAAACAAAAAACAAAAAAAAATTCAAAACGAGAAAAAATCCAGGATGAAGATCACACAGAATTAGACTGATCTATGTTAGTACCAAAAAAACCCCAATAACTGCTGATATTTGGGCTGAAATATTCAGCAGAGAAGATTCCCTGCCCATGGCAGGGGGGTTGGAGTAGATGACCTTTTAGGATCCCTTCCAACCCAAGCTATTCCATAATTCTCTGATCCTAAAGACACAGAGTGAAGTGAAGGCCTCAAAGAGGTGTCTCAGGGTGGAAATCTCAGTTTTTCAAGGACAAATTTACAGGGGGGGGTTTAGAAACACGGGCTCCAAGTGTTGCCTTTCTCTGGTCTTAAAATTAAATATAAAACACGGTTTAAGGGGGAAAAGGGGTTTTTACCTCAGGATTTATTTCAGGATTTTTGGGTACAGCACTTGGTCCAGGTGGAATGTCCCAAAAATGCATGTACAGNATTTTCTAACAAGAGGCTCGACTGAACTTTTCGTTTCGAGGAACTTTTTTTTTTGGATGAGCCTGTCTGAGGTTCCAAAATGTGTTCTGGAGAGGCCCTTGGTGTCTGGGGCTCCCAGGATGTTTGCTCTCCTGGTTTAACGGTGCCGTGGGGCTGAGCTGAGTTATCAGCCTTGGGAAGTCACAGTGTGTGGGCTAAAAGCACTGAGAATACATCAAACTATATAAAAGGGTGTGTAAGAGGGGTATGAAAGAAAAAGCAAAAAATCACCCTGGCATCACAAGGGCAGATATGGAAAACAAGCCATGGGCACCTTTTAAGTGGTTTTTTAAGCCCCAAATCTAGAAGCTGATGTGGGACAAGCTGAAGTTCAAACTAAATTAAGACACCAGGCAGTCCCTGCTCACATCCCTGCAGCTCCAGCACAGCTGGAAGAGGGAAGATGGCAGGGACAGATGACATGAAGCCGAAGGGAAGCAGTGCTGGAAGGAGGGAACATTGCTCGGAGGAGTTATTTGTGATCCGCCGGGAAAGCGAGGAGATACACAGCCTGGGAATCCCTGGGGATCTGTCCCAGGCCTGGTACTGCTCAAAATATTTTTTTAATAATTACTTGCATGAATAGAAAATTTGCTTCTTGCAGCTGCAAATGATAGCGAGGCGGGAGGGACTGGGAGCGCTTTGGAGGATGGGCTGGGACTTCAAAACAATCTTGACGCAGTAGAGAATTAGCCTGGAAAAAAAAAAATAACAAAATAGTCTGCAATTGAGGAGAAACAAAGGGAAAATGCTGCTTGTGTAAGAGGAGCTGGGCTGCAGGGCACGGCCTGGGAGGGGAATGGGGGAGCAGGGATGTGGCAGAGGTGTCACATCCCTGCCTGGGATGAGCAGCTCTCCTTGCTCTGAGGGAAAAGCAGCAAACCACAGGCAAGGGAGGGTGAATGTTGCCTGCAGGACACGTGGAGTGGTGACTTAGATCCCTGTGGCTGCGTGGATCCTCACCTGGAGTGTGCTGTCTGCATGGATATGGAGATTTGGGGAGGTGGTGGGCTGGCAGTGGAGTCCAGGAATTGGTCAGATCACAGCAGTTGGAAAAAGATTTCAAAACAAACCCACCCAAACTCCAAAACCCCCTCAAGCTCCCTCAAAATAATCAAAGGACTCGGAGTTATTTATTGCAGAGAAGACCGGGTTTGGACAGGAGCTATCTCACTACCTCAGACCTCTTACAAGTATTTAAGGTGGTCTTTTCCCTTCTATTTAAATATTTACAGGGGCCTGAAGTGACAGGACAAAGGGGAATGGATTCACACTGCCAGAGGGCAAGGTTAGATGGGATATTGGGAAAGAATTCATCCCTGTGAGGTGCTGAGGGGTTGGAATGGAATTCCCAGAGAAGCTGTGGCTGCCCCTGGATCCCTGGCAGTGTCCAAGGCCAGGTTGGACATTGGGGCTTGGAGCAGCCTGGGATAGTGGAAGGGGGTTGGAATGGGATGGTGTTCAAGGTCCCTTCCAATCCAAACCATTCTGATGTTCTATGATTTTATTAGAAGGAAAAAGGTCATTCTCTTCCTCTATGTGGCCATCAGTGATGGGTTTATGCAACAGAAAAGGAGATTTAATTTAGACAACAAAAGAAATAGGAGGAGTTTTGCCTTGGTTTGTTTTTTTGGGTTTTCTTTTTCAGAGTGCGTAGTTCAGGCAATTTTGGTTTTGGCAATTCAACTGCTCAGTATCAGCCCTGAACATTTTTTGTAGATTGGTTGGATAAGAACTGCTGGGATTTATACAGCTGGAGTTGATCCTGACTCTGCACAGGAGGAAACTGTGCAGAGCTGAAAAGGTCCCTTTTTGCCATGTTCTCTGGCACAAACTCCTTGTGAAAGGTGTCAGTTCAGAGCTATTCATGGAAATGAGAGATGAGCATGGAATCTATGCAGCTTCCTGTAGAAAGACTGTAGGAAATCCATTGCTAAAGCTGGATTTCTCCATCAATATGTGGGGTTTGCTACAGAGAGCAGTTTTGATAAAACAGAAATAATTTTTCTATAAAATTTGTTCCCCTCCTGGTTTAATGGAAAGAAAAGAAGAGAGGTGTACTGCTACACTCATGAAATCAAAAATCACACCAGAGGCACAGCGAGGCAGCCTGGGTTTGAGATGATGTGAGCTCCTATTCCCAGATTCCCTACTGGCGATTTTCCTTCGACAGCTCTCACTTCTGTCATAACCAACCCTGCCAAGCCCAGAAGGGACTCACATCTTCACAGCAACTTGTGAGCTCTGGGGAGCAGAGAATGGTCCCAGATGATTTTGGGTGGCTTTGGTGGCACAGAGGAACCAACATCCACCTCGAAATCTCTAGAAGGGCTCCCACTCACCAGCCCTGCTTCCCACAGATGAGAACATCAAGTCCTTGATGTCCTCCCTCTCTCTTGGGTTTTTTTACTGCTTCAAAAGAACAATTGCTTGTCACAAGGAAAAGCTCTGAACTTTGGAGAAGGGAGAGGTAAGGCCCAGGGGTCAAGAGCCCATGGGCTGAGGGCGATTCCTATTTAGCCAGAGGAGAACCACCTGTTGGTCTGTGTGGAATATGAGATTTCTAACATGTTCCCTAAAATCATCACAGACTCACAGAAGAGTTTGGGTTGGAAGGGATCTAAAAGATCACCCAGATCCACCTCCTGCCATGGGCAAGGACACCTCTCACTATCCCAGTGATGTCTTAGGTTTTAACTTCTATATTTCTCAAATCCTGTACTGACAGTGTAACTCTGAAGTTTTCTGTAGCTCGTTCAGTGCTGTTCTCTCATGCTCACACTGACATAACAAACCTCTGTAACTTGCTCTACAAGGACACCCAGAACAAGAACTGTAAACCTTCATCTTGGGGAGAGGGGGGCAAGCTTGGGCAAATTCCATCCTTGCCTGGCTTCTGCTTGGGCAATTGATGCTGATATCAAAGTGGGAAGAACTCGGGAGCTGTCATTGTCCATGTTGGGATGCACTGAGGCAGGAGCCTCTGGAGGCCAGAGTGTGACCTCTGAAGGCCTTTCCAATCAATCCCTCCTTTATTCCTTTATTCCTGTCTGGTCTCTGTTTCTAGGGAGCCATTTAAGGCATCACCAGGTCACCCCAAGCCCTGTCCAACCTGGTCTTGGGCACTTCCAGGGATCCAGAGGCAGCCACAGCTTTTCTGGGCACCCTCTGACAGGGCCTCCCCACCCTCACAGCCAAGACTTTATTCCTAATACCCAATCTAATCCTGCCCTCTGCCAGTTTGAAGCCATTCTCCCTTTTCCTGTCACTCCAGGCCCTTGAAAAGTCTCTCTCCATCTTTCCTGTAGCTCCTCCAGGCGCTGGGAGGCCACACTGAGCTCACCCTGGAGCTTCTCTCCTCCAGGCTGGACAATCCCAGTTGTTTGCAGCCTTTCCTCGGTGCCAATCAGCAATGCCACAGGCGGAGCAGCAGCTGCTGTGTGCCAGCGACACTGGGTGACACCAGCAGCTCACAGGGACACCCCAGGGACTGATCCCCCTTCAGGGGGGACACTGGGAATAAGGGAAGTGACAGTGGGTATAAATATATAAAACTGACATTGCTACACAGGCTTTTTTCTTTTTTTTTTAAAAAAAGCTTTCTTTATGCCAAATATGCATCCCTCTCAATGGAATGGGTTTGTGCTTTCATTCTTTCTCAAAGATCCTGCTCCTGAAGACTTAGGGATCTGCCGATTGGTTCATCTCACATTCCCAAGAGCCAGGTGTTTCTCCTGGAATTACAGCGATCCCTGCTCTCTCTCCCCTTCAGGAGGACCTTCCTAAACCTCCTCATGCTTTTTCATTTGCCAAAATTAATTGGGGTAAAGTTACATGGATGCTGCCCGAGTGGGTGGCCAAGGCACCAAGGAGAGGGGAAGGACCTTCCTCATCCTCCCTCACAGGATGCACCATGAGCTGGAAGAAAAAGAAACCCCAAGAGGGAGGGCAGCCCCTTCCTTTCCGAGTGAAGGGATTAATTAAGGAATTTTGCAGCCTGAGGCCAGGACTGCGACATAATGGCAGGGTGGGAGCTACAAGTGTTCGCAAGCTGTGTGCAGCTCAGAACTCTCTTTGTCAGAATCCCAGAATCCTTAAGGTTGGAAATGAGCTCCGAGATAGAGTCCAACCATTACCCCAGCACTGCTGCGTTCACCACAAACCCTGTCCACATTTAATGTGTCACACATTTAATCCTGTCCGAGTGCCACATGCACATGTTTTTTGAGTGTTTCCAGGGATGGTGATGCCACCACTGCCCTGGGCAGCTACTTCCAATACCTGAAAATCCTTTCCATGGAGAAATTTTCCCTGATATCCAATCTATACCTCCCCTGGCCCAGCCTGAGGCTGTTCCCTCTCCTCCTGTCCCTGTTCCCTGCGAGCAGAGCCTGACCCCCCCCGGCTGCCCCCTCCTGTCAGGGAGTTGTGCAGAGCCACAAGGTCCCCCCTGAACCTCCTTTTCTCCAGGCTGAGCTCCTTTCCCAGCTCCCTCAGGAATTCTCCAGCCCCTCAATATACTTCTTGTCATGAGGGGCCCAACACTGCACACAAAATTCCGGGTGCAAACTCAGAGAATCCCTGGGATAAGGACATCACTTTCCCCAGGCTCTGCACCCCATTCTTGCAAGGCCAGACATGCTGCAGAAACATCAATTAATCCCAAATTGATGCCAATCTTTTCTTTGTGCATCCACCACGAACAAATTCATTACCTTCATTAAAAAACCTCCCCAAACCGGCCACAGCTCCTCTGATTTCACACGTGCAACTCTGTCCCTTCACAGGGATTACGTGGATAGGAGGGAATTCAGGTCTGGGTCCCTTTAATTGTTCAGATGATTTGTAAGCACTTTTAATGTACCAGGTGGAAGATCATTCCTGTTTCACCACCACCTAAAAAAGAATTATTGACCTGGATGTGAAGCAGGGGTGGGGTGTGCAGAGCTTGATCTCCTCCTGATTTAAATCCCAGGCCGCGTTCCGTTTGGGAATGACACCAGATGGGATTCCAGGGTGCAGCTCAAGGTCATCCAAACGCTGTGCTCGGCTCTGAACCGTGAGTGGGATCATCAGGAGCCACACAAAGCCAGAACAGAAATTTAATCCACTGCCACACACCCAGAGATCCTGGGGAAGAGCACTGGGAATGCTCCTTCCCCTCGAGTTCAAGGACACAAATAGCCCTTGTTTGGAAGTGACAGAGAGGGAAGGAAATCTCTTGGCACAAAGATATTGTAGGGAAAGTGTGTTTATGCTGCGGCTTTGTAAATCTGCCATTTGTAAGTAGCTGTTGGAGAGGCAGATGGTTCATTTAATATTTTGTCTTATTTGAGACAAGGCACTCACCTGCATCTGGGTCAGACAGAGCCACTCCACAATATCCTGTGGATAACCTATTCCCAAAACCACCCCAGACCTGCACACCAAACCTCGCTTAGAACTTTTTTTAATTTTTTTTGGATGAAATCACTCCTAACTGAGCACTCATTTCACTCCATTGCAGGATTTCAGACCTGTTTTCGTCACGAGCAGTCCATGCCTGGGTGTCACCACTCTATTTTTACCAGGCACTGCTCCAGCCCTGCCTCCAGCCCCGCTGCTGGAGCCTGCTCAAGGTGAGAGCATGACCTCCACGGCAGCACCTGAGAGCCCCCACTCGAGGGATCCCCAGGATTGACTCCTGCAGGGAATAGGCTCTGGAAGCATTAAAAACATCATGTTCTTAAAAGAAAGGTTGGTGACTGCCCTTAACAAGCTTTCAGGAAGGGGATTCTGCCCCTTTACCCCACTCTGCAGTGCTGTGTCCAGCTTGGGGTCACCGGCACAGGAGGGACCTGGAGCAGCTCCAGAGGAGGCCATGGGGATGTTCCAAGGTTTGGAGCCCCTCTGCTCTGGAGCCAGGGACAGCTGGGAATGTTCACCTGGAGAAGAGAAGGATCCAGGGAGAGCTCAGAGCCCCTTGCAGGGCCTGAAGGGGCTCCAGGAGAGCTGGAGAGGGACTGGGGACAAGGCATGGAGGGACAGGACACAGGGAATGGCTTCAAACTGAAAGAGGACAAGGTTAGATGATTGGGAAGAAATTCCCAATTTTCTCTGCATGGCACAGAGTGCCCAGAGCAGCTGTGGTTGCCCCTGGATCCCTGGCAGTGCCCAAGGCCAGGCTGGACATTGGGGCTTGGAGCAGCCTGGCACAGTGGGAGGTGTCCCTGCCCATGGCAGGGGTGGCACTGGATGATCTTTAAGGTCCTTTCCAACCAAGTCATTCCATGACAAGCTTCTGGTTTATGCTGCCCTGATACAGGACCTTGTCCAAAGCTCACTTTTATCTGATCTCTGTGGTGGTGCCACTCCCCCTCCAAGGTCAGGAAGTGTCACCTCATCCAGACCCCACTGAAGATCTCACCAAACACCAAGCAACCACCTCCCCTCATCCTTTTTTACCTCAGACCAAGCCAGCTCACCTCACCTTTCCTGTTGGAACCCAGGAAAGCAAAAAAACTTTCCCTGATCTTTTAGGGATGAATTTCATCCCTAAGGCCCCACAAGAAGGCTTAGTCTATGAACTAAGCCTGTGGGAAAAGCTGCCCCCACTGCTGGGTGAGCTGAGAGCACCAAAGAAATGAAGAGAGAGTTGTTTAGTGCACCACAGAAAATGGGTTTGTGGTTTTAGATTTTGCCTTATTTATTAATATGGGGACAATATGGAGAATTCAGGGTGTCGGCTTCTCCTTCTTCGTCTTCTTCCTTTCTTCTCTGACCTAAGTTCCTGTGATTTAGTGATTGGTAGAAAGAATCTAGTGTAGAAGAGACACTAATAAAATTGATAGTTATTGGAGTTAAAGACAAAATAGAATACGTAGAACTTTCCTATTTGATGATAAAAGCTATATAAACTCTCTGTAAGCAGCCTCTGCAGCCATTGTGCACCTGGAAGCAGCAGAGAGGCTGTTCCTGAACCTTTGATAACATACAATAAATAAACCTGAAGCAGCAAAGAAGTTTCTTTGTTGTTTTTCCTGACATGAGAGATTGAGAAGAGAGAACTCCCTGAGCAGAGAACAGCTCCATGGGACCCCACAGGGTCCCACACCTTCCCTCACACCAAAGGCAGTATTTCCACAGTGTCTGTGGAACAGAAGGTCTGAAAAACTAATGGATCAGCCTGCAAGCCTCTACATCTGCTGCCATGGACCAACACCACATTTCCAATGTGCTAAGGAAAGGATGTGGGAAAGTATTTGAGAGAGAAGATTGAGCAGAGTGGATAAGCTCAGCCCACTCCCAGATTTCCGTGGAGATCTGTCAAGTGTTTCTCTTCACCAAGGAGAGGAACCTTTTATAGATCTCGAGGAAACGGCGAGGCCTCAAATCACTTGGAAATTTCAAAATATTTGTTCCTCCAATGACTGTTATGTAAACCCAGAGTCTTGCTGAGGAATCACTCCCCTATGTAGGTCAGGAAAAGGAAAAGCAACTTTGTGGCTGAGTCTTGCAAGGGACAAAAGCAGATACTCAAAGTGTATTTTTAATTTTCCTGCCCGTTTCCTTCACGCAGCACCATGGATTTTTCCAGATTTAGAGAAAACAGCATTTGCAGATATGTACAAAAATTTATTTTACAAACAGCAACTACTTTGGAATAACAAAATTGCAAAAACATAGAGCAGCGTTAGAAAATCAGCTCGGGGGGACATTTTCTACCTGAAGCACAATTTAACAGACTTCACTAAGTAAAAATACCCCAAACCCTTCCCTCAACCCCTCCCCAACCATTCTCTAACTGATGGAATTTCTTTATAAACCTTGGACTAAAGATATGAAAGACTTTAGTGACAGTGCAGTGATTTTTGATAACTACAGTTCATTGTTTGACCATATTTCTATTACCTTTTCCTGGCCTTAAAAGAGTCAAATCACATCTGAAATATGATAAAAATCTGATTCTGGAGCAATATTTTCACTAATAAGTATTGAATATAATGGTTATATTTGTAGATTTTGTTACACCATGAACCCTCTAGTTCTATTTTCTTAGTAAGGGAAAAACAAGTTAAAATTGCACTGAAAATGATGAAACTACAACAAGGATCACTGAAATATTTGTTCAGGAGTCTGAGATGGCTGCTGCTGTTAGAAACATGTCTGTAAACGAGTCCTGACTTGGATATTAAATGTATTTAATGCTAGAAAGCATTAAAGAAGTTTACAAAAGGGTGGGGAGGCTGTGTGCACACAGTTTGTCACTAAATTTTAAGTGTAGGAAAGGGTTAAGAGCAGAGTTTTGGGTACTTCTAGAAAAGTGAAAAACCTCCATGGCCAATTCAGTTTTGGGAACGTGCTGTGGGTGGAGAGATGTGGAAGAAATCATCACCATCTCCCTTTGAACTTGCATTTCATGTTTCATAAATGTACCAAAAAATCATCTGATTTGGGAGAGCTTAATTCAATCAAAGAGAGAACGAATTGATGCCTAAGTGAGAAATTACCACTTTTAATTTTCAAAGCTACTGGGTCCTGATGAGATTAAGAAAAAATCATTTCCAATATTTGAAAATGAGAAAATGAAAGCATCTCCACATATTACAGAAAGTCACTAATGGAAACTGTTATGGTACAACAGTGCTTGTTAGCTCTAATCAAACCACTTTTGTTTTGTCTCTCAAGACCCCCAATTTTCAGGTTACATTATGCCATTAAAAATTCTGGTTCTCAGTACCCAACTTTCTAAACCCCACCCCAAAAAAAAACTTTGCAAATTATTTTAAATCAACTCAATCAGCATATTGCAAGAATTACTCGATGGTCTTCAGCTTGAATCTATTTATTTTTTTGCAAACCATTCACCTGTAACATAAGAGTCATTTTTGGTATTAAACTTTACTTTTAAAGTATTGTCCATGCTTTTTAGGAGGCATCCCAGTAGTTTTGTAGTCCTACTTGAACAAGATATATTTCAATATCTGCACTATCAGTATCTGGTATTCCCTGTGGTGAATGGGATACAGCTATAGAAGTTTTATAAAGGAACCTTTCTGCCTCATTTTCTCAAAAAATTACCAGAATGTCAGCTTTTTAAAGGGTGCTTTGGACAAACTCAGAACACACTCATGGTTTACAATGTTCCAAATGTGTTGGAGGATGCCAAACACTGTAATAGGAACTGAAATCAAAGTCAGGAAGTGTTCAGAAACACTTTTTTCGTCTCTGAAGGACATCGCTGTTTATCACAAAATTCATCTTTTAAACATAAAAAGTTTAGACAAGTTGGATATTAAGCTCCAAATTCATTCATCACACTTTTGCTCACTGTTTGTCAGTTTGCCAACTCCCACTGTGCATCACCTCACCTTTTCCAGAAGAATTCCTGAACACCACAGTTCAGGAGGGATTAAGACAGAGTGGCAGGCTTTGTTTTCTTTGCCTATATCCTGTACAGAATGCAGTAATCAACAATCAAGACAGCATGGAAACAGCTTCCAGCAATAAAAAAAAGCGTTTTCATCAACTAGAAATGGCAGCCTTTATAAGAAATTGACTTCACAGTTTAATAGTTGCTAACATATCTTTCCTAAGGTGTTTATAAACAGGCTTGAAGACAGTCCTGACTGCTGCACCCAAAAAGTGGTGGCAGCAATTCACCCAAGTGTCATTCATGGCTTGGAAAAGCTGATTCAAGGAAATCAAACTGGGTTTTGTTATTATTAATTCTGTAAAAGTTGCGTTTGACATAAAAAAAAATAAAAAAGACCATCAGCTGTCGAGCTCAGTCCTTCTCCCTGTAAGCAGAGAGTTGAGTTCACTGTTAAACGGGAAAGTTTCAGCTAATTCAGCAAACAACCTTCACTTGTGACACTGTCAGAACAGTTTTTTTTTTGGATATAACACTGAAAAAATGGTGGAATAGAGAGTTTCCATCCTCAAAGGAAGGTTCTCAGCTGTATCTGCTGCTCTCACTGGGGCTCCTGTTGTTGGAGTAGCTGCGGTCGCTGTCGCTGTCAGAGCCGTAGGACCTGCAGGGGAAAAAAAAAGATTTAAATGCCTCAGAGATGCAGTTTGAGCTTCAAAAGTGCATCATGTAAAAAAATTGGCAAGACAGACATAGATAAGAAAACATACAATGTACAAACATTCTTATAACTGATGCAGTTTTACATTAAAGGATACTCAAAATCGAAATAATCATTAACTTCACATGATGAAAACTCTGCATAACTCAACTCAAACTGTTGGTAACTTCATGCTTTCTCTGTTATAGCTGAAAACCATCCAAAATTCATGTTTTTAGAAATGCTAACTGAGCTGACTGAGAAGTGTATTCTAACAAGGGTAATTTCATACTGCAAGCATTTCTCAACTAAGATAATTTCACAAATCCTCGAGTTATATATTTTATTTTCTTGTTTGAAGGAGGGTCTTAAAAATTAGGCCCCATAACCACAACAGAGGTGTGTTTGTGTGCCTGCAGTGTGGAAACTGTATTTTAAAATGTTTTGGCTCCTCCAGACGAATTCCAAGCTCAGCACCTGGCCAAATGTCAACACAGAGCCCAGATGGTTTCAGACAAGCCACAGGACATGTTCAAATTACACAGAATAAGCTTTCAGAGATTTTCCAGCCTCCTGCCAGTAAGGGAAGCTTTCTAAGTGAAAGGTGAGCATTTCCTAATCCCACACTGGTTTCTCTGAAGCTTCTCAACGTAACAAAGCAATGTTTTTTTAAGTTTATTTCCACATTCTGCATTAAATCTCATTAATTTTCCTGCAAACACAAGATAAAAGTTGTCTTGTGCAAATGGGTGAGAGCAAAGTCCATTAAGAGTTGTTATAAAGCTGTGAAAAAATTCATATGAGGAGAGGATGAAAATGTACAGTAGTTTTAGAGACCTGTGTGATTTATGACTAATAGGGGGCATATTAAAAGATATAAAACAAATCATCAGTGATATTAGATGTATCTCCAACTCTCTATGTCTCTGATCTCTGTGAAATGTGCTCACTCACATGTACATAAATCCCCTGGACTGAGGAGAATAAAATTTTATTCTAAACTCATTAGATTTGCAGGTAAAAATAATTCTTTCAAAATGCATTCTAGGAAGTTAAAAATTAAATCTGGGTTTGCAGCAAAATTTTTAGTTTCCCTTCCAGATTGTTTTAAATCCACTTCTGCAGCACAACCAAACAGAATTTACCATCCAGTGGAATTCTCTGCATACCAGGCAGCTTTTAATCCATAACAGAGCACTTGATTTAAGCCTTGAGAGCTAGGTGGGTTTTAAGAAACACTTTGTATTATTAAAAAACCCCAAATCATAGAATCAATAAGGCTGGCAAAGACCTTTAAGATCACCAAGCCCAATGGTTAACTCAGCCCCACTGTCTTCACTATTAAACCATGCCCTCAATGCCATTCCCACAAGTTTTTAAACACTTTCAGAGATGGGGACTTCATCATTTCCCTGGGAAAATGTGCTAATTTTGACTGCATGCATACAATGAACTGGAAATCAATCTTCCTTATCCTGGTTGCTTCCCCACCCTCATGTTTAGAACGTCAGGACTCCCTCGCTCACACGCACGCTCTGATTTTAATTAGAATTTGGTTTGAATTATTACTTTTGCTGAGTGTATTTCTTATTCTTATGGGGATAAACCAGCACACTGGACTTGTTAAACATCCTCTGCTTGTGTTCAGCAAATCCTTGTGCACCAAAGCAGGCTCAGACCCACCTGGATCTCCTGTCATAACTCCGAGATCTCCGGTAGCTGTCGCTCCTCTTGCTCCTGCTCCGACTCCTGCTGTAGTAACTGTCGTAGGTGTAGGACCTGCTTTAAAGGAGGGGAAAAAAAGTAATTGTGAATTCACAGTTTTTACTCTCAAATGCTATTTTAAATGGTATTTATAGGGAGACGTGAGGGGCTGTATAAAAATTCCCTTTAAAGGATGTGGGAAACAATTCTACACTTTATAAAGGTTTCAACACAACAACAATCTTCAAACTAACAGTAAAAATCTCAAATTTTATTAAAGACAGACATACTAAACATCTACAAAGCTTTTTTTCTCTTTTTTTTGTAGATGCAGTAAAATTCGTGTCTGCTGATACTTCTGAAAACAAGCAAAGCGATTCCATTTATAACACAATTTTATTCAAAAAAACAAAAGCAAATGTGTTCACTACTTAAAGCATTACCTGTAACTGTAATGCCAGGATGGTTTGGTTATTTTCAGCTTTTGAAAGTGTCTTGTGTTGATTTTTGCTTTGATTCAAGTTGCCATCATGATATTATAACAGTATAATAATAATTATATTATAATTATGACATTGTAACAACAGATCCCTGGAAATGCCCAAGGCCAGGTTGGATGGGGCTTGGAGCAGCCTGGTCTAGGAAAAGGTGTCCCTGTCCATGGCAGGGGGGTGGAATTGGATCATCTTTAAGATCCTTTCTAACCCAAACCATTCTGGAATTCTATGAGATAAAAGTAATCTTAAGAAGTATTTTTATAAATAAATATGTATTTATATATGCATTTCTATTACAGCATATGTAATAAAATATGTAGCCTGCACGATATATAATAGTACCATACACAATAATTATATATTAAACTCTATTTTAGGGAAATATAAATAGAAGTACACTAATACTGAGATGATTTGATAGGTAACACATTTCTTGCAGAGTTTGTAGGAAAGGACAATCCATACCTGGATCGACTGTGGTGTCCATAGGAACTGCTCCTGGATCGACTCCTGCTGTAGCTCCGACTGACAGAAACAAAACCACAGAGGAGTTTTTTAGTCAACAAAAAAGTTTTAGTCAACCAAATGTGCTGAAGAGAGAGGGAGAGAGGGGCAGCAAGAGGAGGAGAACACATTTGGCACCATCTGCAGCTGGATGAACTCACCTACGACTCTTGTAACTGTGGTAGGAACTACTGCGGCTTCTGGAGCGATCTCTGCTGTACCAGCCCCGGCTTCGGCTCCTCGAGTAGCTCCTGGATCTGCAACCAAGGAACACCAAGAGACAACAGAACTGAGGAGAAGAACAGCACAAAATGGGAACCAAAAGAAGTTATGAAGCTTCAGCTTTCTAGCTAAGTATTTATTCCATACTTGCTAAATGATAGGGCCACTAAGTTGATCCAAGGGCTGGAGCTCCTCTGTTCTGGAACCAGGCTGGGAGAGCTGGGGGTGTCCAGCCAGGAGACTTCAGAGCCCCTTCCAGGGCCTAAAGGGGCTCCAGGAGAGCTGGAGAAGGACTTGGGACAAGGGCCTGGAGTGACAGGTCAAGGACAAATGCCTTCACACTGACGCAGATAAAGATGAGATACTGGGAAGAAATTGTCCCCTGTGAGGGTGGGCAGGCCCTGGCACAGGGTGCCCAGAGAAGCTGTGGCTGCCCCTGGATCCCTGGAAGTGTCCAAGGCCAGGCTGGACAGGGCTTGGAGCAACCTGGGATAGCAGAAAGTATCCTGCCTGTCCCTACCTAGATGATCTTCAAGGTCCCTTCCAGCCCAAACCACTCTGTGGGTTAACACAGGACTGTTCAAAACAAAAAAAACCACAACCTAAACAAAGGAAAACATTCCTTGAAAATCTAAGAACTTTCAAGTTACGAGGGCTGGCTGCAGGAGTAGCACAAACTTCTCACCTATAAGAATATGTAGAACTTCGGGATCGACTTCTTGAGTGACTGTAGGATATGGATCTTGTTCTGTGTCTGGATTTAGACTCGGATTTACTTCGTGACCTGCTGAGGCTCCGGGAAGGGCTGTTGTCATCTCTGCTTGGAGATTCCTCCTCACTGGAGCTCTCCTGGTTCCTTGGCCGCCGATTCAGCCGAGCTGTTTTCCTCACTTCATCAAAAAGGGAGCCAGGCCTTACTTTATTCTTTGCTTTTATTTCAATTCTTAAACCTGCTGGTTTAGGCTCTGGTGCTGATGCTACACTTTTAACCTCTGTGGTTGTACTAGTTGTTGCTGGTTGTAAGTTACCAACACCTTGCAAAGGCTTCCATTTATTGTCTATCATATTGCTTTGTGTATTTTCAGTAATTTCACTTTTTAAACTACAGTCTTTAGCACCAGACACGGGGACAGAGTTATTTTCTTGCCTTCCTGTTTCTTTTTCTTCTTTAATATTAATAAAGTCTCTAATGTTGTTTCCCAGTTTGACAGCATCTTGCTCAGGGGTCTCAACCTGTAACTCCTTTTTTATACTAGCACTTAAAGGTTTAGCAGTGAGAATGACAGGAGACAAAACGTCCACATCCACCTTCCCTGGTGAGTTACGATCCGGAGTACAAATCTCCATGTTGTCATCTGTCTGAATAACATCTTCCAGCCCATTCTGGTTATTTTCTTCATCTTGTTTAATCTCAGTCTTGCAGGGAGCCACGTTTATTCCTGAGTTTAAAATATCGGTTGAAGGGCTTGTTTCAATGGGCTCTTTATTAAGGTTGCTGCGATCCGGCGAGGCCCCACATGTGGCGTTTTTATCGAAAACGTTTTCCTTCCCACATGACTTTTCACCATTTCCCATTTTATCTGTGACTATTTCATCCTTTTCAGAAACTTGTTTTTTATCCTTTATGTCCCTGCTAAGCTGCTTTTCTTTTTTATCATCCTTGGTAACTGGCTTTTCATTTATCTCATCGTCCTCTTCTTCCCCGAACTCAAGCGGGGGCTGCCAATGAAACATTTCTTTTCTTTTCTGGACTTTGTGTTTTTTCTCCTTTTTGCCTTTTGATTTTTCTTTTGCCTTTTTGGAATGTGATTTTTTAGGAGTCTTTTTCAACCCATGTTTGTGTTTTTTTGACTTGCTTCGAGTGTCTGCTGAGCTGGAACAAGAACTCTCGGATTCAGAAGACGACAACTGTTTGCTTGTCTTCCACGCGCAATCAGAACCCAAAAAGCCCTCTGAGGAATTGGATTGTTTTTTTATCCTTTTGGTAACACTAAGCTCTGTGTCAGACCCTGAGGTGGCCTCTCCTTCTTCCTTACCAGAGGAGGGTCTGGAATCCCCCCTATTATGCCTTGTCTCTCCTCTTTCAGAATTCGATTCCGAGTCCCATTTGCTACCTGAGTAGGATTTGCGTTTCGTTTTCACACCACCTCTGGCTTGCTCCGAGCATTTCTCCTTAGCTGCTTTCTTTTTAGAGTGATCAGAATCCTGCTCACCCTTGGCATTCTCCTCCCCTCTCTCAGAACTTAAGCTATTTTTATCCTGTTTTTCAGCATCCCCTTCTAATGGAAAACGGCCTTCTTTTTCTTGGACTGCGCTGGCTTTGGCAGAGCGTTCGCTGTCGGAGGAGAAGTCCGAGGATGACAAACTGTCACTCTCCTTCAATCCTTGGGAAGACTCATCGTAGTCCTTTGGATGTTTGTAAGGCAAAGTGCTTTCAGAGCTCGTTTCCTGCCTCACTTTGAGGCCCCGAGCTTTGGGATCGCTGGCTGTGGATTTCCTTTTGTTCCTGTGCCTGTCCTCATCGCTGAGGGAATAGTCGGACGTGGACTCGCTATACCCTGACCTGTCACTGCGGTATTTACTGGGGGACTGGGACCTGCCAGAAGAAGATTTTGTCCTAGAGCTTGATGGGCTTCTAGACCTTGTGTAAGATCTTGAGTATGACCTGCTCCGAGAGGATCTGCTCCTCGACCTTGGCCAGCTCTCGGAGCTCCTGTCACTGCGGCCTTTGGAATAACCACTCCGATCGCTCTCGGAGCTCCTCTCCTGCTTGCGATAGGAGGAAGAAGCGTTGGCCTCTTTAACGACCACTAAACTGTAATTAGTTTGGGTGGGAATTAAGTGAGTTGTTTTAGCTTTCATCTCCTGAATTCGCTCATACGATGGCTTCCAAGGTTTCTGCCCAGGTTTCCACCTCGAAGGTGGGGGACTGTCACTTAAGGGTATCACAGGGAGGTTTTCTGGGACAACTGGTGGCACAATAACTTTGTCACTGGGCAGTATCACTGCTCGGACAGGCTCAGCAGTCTTGGTCAACTTAGTGTCATTTAACCGTGCTGAAATATTTCGTGGAGAATTGGGAACAGTCTTTTGCTGCCTGGGGTTAGAACTTGACCGTGACCTACTTTGAGAACGCAATGACTTAGAGGCTGATCTTGATCTAGAACTTCTTCTGGAGTAAGATCTCGATTTAGATCTTGACCTGGATCTGGACCTGTAGTAGGAGCGAGACCCTCTGCTTGATAAAGACGATGAGCTCTGGTCTTCCTTATCAGATTTAGACCAGTCTCTCCTGGATGAACGTCTGGAAGACAAGGAGGAAGAACGAGATTTCCTCTCACGATCACAAGATGATTTTGTCCTCCTGTGGAAGGAATGAGAGGATTCTACATCTGAAGAGGCAGATGTTTTCTTTTTCTTCGTTTGCTTGTGCTTTTTGAAATGCTTCTGCTTTTTAGATTTCTTTTTATGCTTCACCTTTTTCTTCTCTTTCCTGTGCTTCTTGTGATGGCTGGAGTATCTCACAGTGCTTAGATCAGCATAACCATTATGTGACCAAGACCTGGATCTCCGGGATGCACTTCTCTCATCCCATCGGCTTGTACAGGGGTCACTCAGCCTGCAAAACAAATAAACCCCAGACTAAGTGCAAATTCTTTAAAACCTTCAGAAAAATTAAGTATTTTTAAACTTAGTAAGTTTAAACAAACCCTAACACACACATACTTTGTACCAGAGGATAGGGTTTTGACTGAGTTTTTACACTCATTTTAAGATACAGAATTACATCACTGTCAAGAGCTACTTCTGTCTAAGAAGTTAATCAGCCAACATCAGCAAATTCTGCATATTGTAGAACCTGTGTAATGAGATTTAAAGTTTTAATTGCCCTAGTCTGCAGGACTTTAACTTCTACAACTACAGGATTCTTCAACTACATTTAAGTACAAGTTTTAAAACATCTCAGTATTTCCAAAAGAATCATCAGAAACATTTGCAATTATTCGCTAGTGGTTCTATGTAATATTTTTGAGTTTTCCTTTTGAGATTTCTCTCTCATAATTTGATAGAAGTTTGTATTTAGTATCAAGTCATCAGGAATTTTGGTGAGCTGACTTCCATCCATCACACAGTTTGCAACTGCAGAAAGAACATAAAACTAAAACCAATAAAGGGTTGGTGGATTTGTTTCACTCCAAAGAAACTTTGAGGATAAGGAAATCACTAAATCCTTAAGGTTGGAAAAGATCTTGAAGATTACCAAGTCCAACCATCAGCACCACCACCTTGTCCAGCACTAAACCATGTCCTCAAGCGCCATCATTAAATGTGGGATGATGATTCCACATTTCCCTGGACAGCCTGTTTGTGAAAAAAAATTTCCTACTATCCAATCTAAACCTGTCCTGGCACAACTTGAGGCCATTTTCTCTAATCCTGGTACTGACAGGGTGCATCTAACCCAATCAATCATGGCTTGCCCAAGTCCAGGACATTTGGAAGCCGTGCTGAGGCTCTCACTTGTCTCCTTTGCTCCACTTCTCGCCGCTGGGTGCTCGGTAGGTGCGCAGCCTCTGCATCTCCTCCTTCCAGTGCGGAGGCGTCTCGCTGCTCTCCTCGTCGTCGGACTCCGAGCAGGAGCGGGAGCGCGGCGGGGTGTGATAGCGCTGCGACAGCAAACACACACAGCTGCACCGAGGCCTTTCTTACCCACCTGCTGCATCTTTTCACACTCAGGGCATTCTGCAAAGCCCCAGAGAGGCCAGCAGCTCAGCCAGTTTTTCAGAATGTGAAAGGAAGAATCAAGGAAGAGGTCATGGATTCCCTTTTGGAATAACACAATGATTGCAGATAACCACCCTTGTTTGCAGCATGCTGAAGCACAGATGGTTCACTTTAGTCATGGTTTTTAGGAGTAAAGACAAACCCCATTTCAAAAGTTAGTGCTGTTCAACTCTTCAGAAATGGGAATCCAGATTAAGTCACTTTAAAGCAATTAAAAAAATAGAAAACCAGCCAAAAAAAAAAAATCCCAACCCCCTCAAACTCTTTCACAAAAACGAGCAATGAAATTTCACATTTAAAAAATTATGCTTAGGCAGAGCATTTAAGTAGGCAACAAGAGCTATTTGTGCACTAGAGAAAGAAGAACTGCACTATTGCTAACTCATTACTTTCCATTACCCAATGGGATACACACTTAGGTAAATCCTGTGAGGAAATCAGATGTTACTTGACTCAATAAAAGCACATCTGGATTTGACTCAATTACTTTGAGCCACTTAGGAAAGCAGTAAAAATGGGGGAAAAAAAGTGTTGTCCCTCAGGAAAAAATCACAAAGATGCATGTATTGATTTATCCAGGTAACTACAGAAGCCCTTATGACATATTTCTTATATAAAAAAATAAATCAAGATAACCTGCCACTCAGAGCTTCCCTATCAAGGAAGCAACAACTATTTAAAAAAAAAAAGCTTTTAGAGAAGAAGGGCCTAAAAGATTGCAAGGGTTTCATGGACCTCCCTAATTCTCACATTTTATACTCTGGAGTCTTGTGGAACCTATAAACAAATATTTTGAATATTTGATCAAATATTTCATCTGTGAATTTCACCTAATAAAGACTTCTAGAGATGGCAGAAAAATCTATTTCTCCAACTGCCAGCCCTAAATGACATCTTTTTTCATTCTCAACTTTGCTGAGAGGGTGCCAAAATGATGAGAAGCAAGCCAGAAACCTCCATACCTGGCAAAAGCCAATTCCATTCAGCTTTAAGTTATTTTTCCCCAAGTCTTTATTTACATAAATATTTCAAAACAAGGCTTCCTTCAGTGGATCCCACAAGAGTCCAGGACAAACCCAAGCTGTCAGATGCAAAGGTAGCTGTCCCATTTCATGGCCAGGCTGGTGAATAAAGGTTGGGGCTCAAACACTCCAATACCTTGGTCCACATTACAGCCATCTAAGGTGTTAATTATGTAGCTTAAATTAATTATACCATGGGAATCAGTGGAAAAGGACTTCCCAAATCCAGTGGCTATTACATAAGAAAATCATGGTCAGAGGAGACCCAGTTTAAACCATTCAGAGGAAACTTTTAATTAGAATATATGTAGATGTATTGATATCTGTATATACACTGTTTTTTTGGGGGGGAGGGACTTCCAGGAAAAGTCTGGCAGCACCAAACCTTGGTTTGGTTTATGGTTACCCAAAAGCCACCTGCTAAACTGATCCAGGAAAAGATTCTTGAGGGGAAGAATATGCTCAGTCATGGCAGACTATGATTTGTAATACACCAGAATCAAATGTACAGAAAGGTTTTTTTACTTCCTCTCTTTTCTAATCACTAAAAACAACAGCACAGCTGTGCAGCACTTTGGGCTCTGGATTGTGGATTATTAGAAAAAAAGAAAAAAACTTTTGAATTTTACATCAGAAAGGGCTGCAGACACTCAGGACACAGCTTTGTGTGTTAAAGTCTTGAAATTCAGAGAAAACAGCCAGGAAATGAAGGAGTTGAGGAGAGTAAAAGCTCTGTTACTCCTCATTCCTTTAGAGATGTGGCTCAGGCAGGACAAATGTGGTTGAAATAGATTCTTTAAAAACAAATTATTTTATTCTTATATTTAAAGACTTCTCATAGGTGAGATTTAGGCATTTTTTTTCTCTCCAAGCAATATTTAAGTAAAAAGACAGTAACAGGAAGGCTGGAAAAAGTGTTATAAAATCAACTACCTGACAAGATTTCAACGCTTTCTAAACTAGACCCTACAACATGTAAATAAAGTGTCATTCAAAGCCCTCCAGGGAAATGCAAAGCTCAAAGTCGGGGAACATACTGTGGGTGAGAGGAAATAAAGAAATAAATAAAATTGTCACATACTATTGTGCCTCTTCCTTTAATTTTTCGTCCAGATTTAGAGACTGATGGTTTCTGGTCAGTCAGAACTGGCGCAGCATCAAGAAGCTTCCTACATAAATTAATGAAGTATGAAGTTACAAGGAAAAAAAACAATTAACTTGCAATTAGTTTCAGTTTAAAATGAGAAATATTCATCATCTTATTCATTCATTTTTAGACAGAACTAAGAATTCAGTGTTTTTTTCAAGAAACAAAGCAAGAGAGTTCTGTAACAAAAAGCAAATCAACATGTATTTGTTTTCAACCAAATGTGCAGCCTGATCTCTTGACACACAAATAAATGCTAACAATGGACTTGCAAAACACTGTCACAAGAGGTTAACTTGTGTTTGGGGCACAAATCCTGAAAACAACATGGGCAGAGGAGTTTCAAGATCTCAGTTCAGGATAGTTCACAGGTTCTAAAGCTTTGCTTCTTTCTTTTCAGCTCATGTAATATCCTCAAAAGTTGTTACAAAATCTTTGGGAACATGAGTGATGTTCCAAGAAAAGACTTACAGGAGACTTTACCATTAAGAGAAATTAAAAAACCCAACATCAAACAAACCCAACACCGATTTTAGAGGTTTCTGGCACTGTAATGGATTAGCTCAGTTACAAAAGCAGGGAAATTTGACAGTGGAGGTACAAAACACATCAAAAATATCTCATGAACTTGTGACTTCCTCTGTAGCAAAAGAAGAGTATTTTCTCTTATTCTCAAACACTGCTAAGCCAGGAAATTCCAGGTGACTGATTCTGAACCAAAGTTTCTTCATCAGTCTAAGAAAGATGAAAAATCACCTCTCCCAATCCCAAGTTTCCCTTGCAATCAAATATTTCCTGTGGTTTGCATTGCATTGATTACTCCTGAAATTATTCATTAATTTTTTTAAACTGAATTTAACATGTGATTCCTTAAAGAACAACGAAACCAACTCCAGATCTCACTGAAAACCCCTGGCACAGGTCACAGGGAGTATTACAGAGGAAACTGTGAAAAAGGACAATGAAATGACCTCATGCAGAAATTCTAACCCTCCAGTAAGCAGCAGCAGGGAGAGAATGTTAACAGCAATATTTCATGCACAGTTTTCACCAATCAGAATAAAAAGCTGGGAGAGTTCCTTACGGTTCAGGCTCTACATTGACAACAGGCACATCTCTTCTGAGCAAAAATCTATTTTCAGGCACTGGGGGGATTTCTTCAGGACGTACCACGGGCTTGTCCCGCTTCGTGCTAAGGTCGACTTTGTCTGCGACATCACTCTTGTCAGAAAGGCTGAAAGGGAAAGAGCAAGGTGAGAAATCACAGTTAGCTGGAAAAATTCAACTCAATTCCAAGACTAGATGCATCATTAAAGTTGGTGTATTAACCAAAATGTGTTGAACAACTCATTTTAGGCTAAAGGAGGGATGGGCTACTGTTACTGGAGAGGAAGTTCAGGTCTTGCTTTACAGCAAATAATTTTGCTTTTCATTTACAACTTGTTATGAAAGATTTTTGAAATATAGTCAAATATATATCAAAGTTCTAAGTCTAAAGTCTCACTTTTACACAGGTCTGCTGAGCACTGAATATGCTGGGATTTTGTCATTTCAACATCACTCTTCATTCTATCTACAAAGATCTTTAATTATTTTATGGAAAACTCAACAACCAGCTCAGCTTTAAGGTTTTTTGCTTGTTTGTTTATAAAATCAACCCCCAAAATTTCAATAAAAGCATTTTCATATTTACTGCTTGAGCACTTGATGAAACCAAAGCAGAATTTCCCAGATTTCAGTGCAATTCTTAAATTTAAGAGATCAGTCACCGTCTTTGGCTCGAGGTTCGCTTGCACCTTGGCTCCTCTTTCTTCCTCTCCTCCTTCCTTCGTTTCCTGGACTGTTTGGTTTTAGTTCTTCTTTTCCTCTTCCTCCTCCTGCTCCTTTCATTCTCTGCCTCACTCTCAGATGAGGATTCTGAAGAGCTGGAGGCACTGGATGAGGACTCTGAGGCTTCTGAGTCAGAACAGACTTTCTTCTTCTTCTCCAAAGCTTGAACAGATATTTTCAATTTACACATGCATGTGTGTGGATGTACAAGCACAAAGCACACAATTTTAGAGATGTATAAATATACAAATGTGCCATTTTAGAGGAGCTCTGAGAACATTTTCACAATGAGCTGCATTAAAGAATCATAATAAAAATTCATCTAATTGTGCTTAGTCTAAATCCATGCTGGCAGGATGAAAGTATTTGCCAGCAAAGACAGAATACACAGAGAAGCAAAGACCACTTATAGTAAAAAATACGTTTCTTTAGGAAACAATGCACAGGTTGCAAATCAAAGATTAAGAACAAATGAGTTGCAGGCTCAGTTGTGTATTTTTTGTTTTTAAATTCTTTCATTTTCTCTTTTCTGCATCCTCACACTTTTACTATGCTTCCTCTTGACTTTCTCTAAAGGACATAAATAACCACATTATCTTTGAGGATAGTCAAAAATTAAGTAGAAAATGCTAACTTTTAACACTCCACTACTTCATGGAGACTGTTCAAACAAATACTTAAGATTATTTATTCCCTATTTCCTTCGTGAAAAGGAAAAGTAAGGCTGACCACATATATTGCATATATTAACTTTACAGAATCTTTAACTAAGCCTCTGCAAAGTGCACAAAACCCAACTCTAAGAAAAGCACATTTGTGTGTCCCTCTTTCAAACACAGAAAAATAACTTTTCATTCCTTTTTGAGTTTGTCTTGTCAACCTCTAACACGAACAGGGGGAAAAAACCAGAAAACATTTTCCTTTGTTGCGCCTACCTCTCCTACACCAAGTTTATATTTTACAGGCTCACAGGAACTAATTAAGATTCTGCACGTTTACCACAATGATTTTTAGCTGTTGGTGGTATTTTTGATCCTCTTTGAGAACAATGAATTGTGGGAATGGTGGCACTCACCATCTTTAGCTGATCTTGTCACCAGCACCCCGCAGTCGATAACTCGGACGTCTGCGTAGGGTCTGCTCGCAGTATCAGTTTTGAGATTTTCTATCTGTTCTATGACTTCAAACCCAGAAATAACCAGCCCAAAGACAACGTGGACACTGCAGAAAGGAAGTATTTACAAAGTACAAAACATCTGTGAATTGCTGTCATGATCTTCCAGTTGATTTCAGATTTTACAAGTCAGTCTGAGATAGAAACATTGAGCTCTTAATGCATTAAGTAAGATTTTTTAAAAATGATTTTAAGTTTAACATTGACAACAATGCTATATTTTTATGCAACATGAAACAGAGATCCACTCTGACATCAAGTATTTCCCTCAAATTGAAGCAGTCTCCTCTCCTCTGCAAGGGCAGGGTAAACACATCATAATTCCTAATCTACCCTTCTATTTTTGCAGTTTTGTGCAATAGAGATCAAGAGTCCATCTATAAACATGACAGAAATCCTCCTCAGAGAAGAAGAATTTATAGGACTCTACAAGCCCAGGATACAATTCCCCCCTGGCATTGCAGGGACAGTTAAAATTAAGGAATCCTTGGTTTTGTTCTCCAGTACCACATTCCTCTTTCCCTCTTCCATTTGCCCCATAAATTTTAGGGATAAAAACATGCCCCAAAAGAGATGACTCCTCAAATATATTAAACTTGACAATTCAACTCCCAGATTTATGGGCTGAGGGTAGCAAGCAGTTTTAAAGAAATAATCTTAGGATTTAAGACAATTCAAGTTTTTGTCCAACTTTAGGAAATAAGCTGCGACTTGAAATTTTTATAGAACAGAAACTTTTGTTTTCTCTCTTGCCCCATTGTATAATCTTCCACTGAATGAAGAATTTGCTTCCCCATTGTTGTCTACTTTCAATATAACCTTCAAACTTCAGCAATCATTTGAAAAACTGGAAAGGATTCTTACCCATCGAGATGAGGAGCAGGTTTTGTTGTTCTGTTGGACAAACAGCAAGATGGGAAGATGGTAAAATAAAATAAAATCAGGGATTCAGATGAAGTAAAAGAGGAGAATGAGACAGAAAAAAAAAAGAGGTGAAGGTAAGACAAAAATAGTGAAAAAATGCAGTTAAATACATGGAATTAACAAATTAAAATTACAGATTGTACAAACAGGCTTTCTTAAGCTTTTATATGATATTTGTTTGAAGTTTAGCTAAGTGTGCATACTGAAAGCTGTACCAAGTATCATTTCATGCATGCAGTAAACAATATTCCAAGTAAGTGTCTTTAAATACACATATTTAATGGAACTTTACGATTTTTAAGCACAGAGAAGATACAATTTGGTGATAAATATTGGGTGACTAGTGGGATTTAAATGTTTCTGAGCTTGTTAGCTTCTTACATTGCAAGGTCACTTTAAAGACAGTTCATTAAAAAAAAAAAAAGAAGAGTTATGATATGTGAGAGATTCTCTGCTTCCCTTCACCTCCCACCACTTCTCACTCCCCATTTACCTGCTTGGCCTCTCCTGACTCACAATACAAAGTTTCTGTCTTAAGTCATCCAACACCTCAGCTCTGGCTGAAGTGCTCACAAGCTTCCCAAATTCCACAGCAGACATTCTGTGCCACCTACACTTCCCTGATAAATGCAGATTTCCTCCCTATTTTTCAGCTTCTCACACTGAGCCTGAATGGAAAACGCAACTGCATTTTGTACAAATCTTTTGGATTCTAACGCTAGGAATCCTTTTCCAAAACCCAAGTAAAGTTATTTCTCCAAGTGAGCCTGAATTCCTGCTGCACAGGGCATCCTGCTGTGCAGAAATATTAACTAAAGAACATCAGAACCTGCTCATATATTGGGGGAGAAATACAACAGAAATCACTTCTGAAGTTTGCTTTCACATATTCAAGTTTCTCCCTCTCTTTCCTCCCAAGCACTATTTTGCTTTTAAAGCCTTCCTCCAATGAACTCCTCTCTCTCAAAATAAATAATCAACTAACAGGTGAGTTTTCAAAATTTACACTAACACAGATTCTGTATGAAGAAGTCAGTTTTTCACTGCTAGAATAAAATATTACTTCTTAAACACTTCTCTTCCCTCAAGTTTTGAACTATTAGGTCACAAAACACTGCAGTGCTGGAACACATCCCAAAAGGTGGAACTGTGAATCAGGAGTGTTTACACTCTTGATTCTTATTTTTTTTTCCAAATGTCAACCAGACCATCCACTTCTGTAATACTAAATAATACAGAAAACTTCTTTGGGTTAACACAGGGGAATAAATGCTATTAATAAATTAAATTTCTCAATAGCAGTGGGTGTGCTTTGATTTTCCCTTGCTAACACAGCACATTGCT
This sequence comes from Vireo altiloquus, assembly GCA_013396875.1. NCBI lineage: Eukaryota > Metazoa > Chordata > Aves > Passeriformes > Vireonidae > Vireo > Vireo altiloquus. Next base: position 252,515 of record VZRF01008736.1, read on the forward strand.
ACAAAGAGAAAAATCCTTACAGCCTCTGAAGTTCTTAAAGCAAGAGTTAACTGCATTAACAACCTGCTGTTAAGTAAACACTTTAAGTGGGTTTAATTAATTAAAAAGCTGATTTAAAGGAGTGAAAAAACCAGAAGTGGGTTACTTCAATGAAACCATAGTATTGAAGATTTAGTTTAGAATTAGCTGGAAACAGCAATAGGCTCAAACCCAGGCTGGGGAAGGCTGCAGGTGCTCCTGCCATGCTGCAGCCACATTTGAGACCAATTAAGCAAATTACCTAAGCAGAACTGCCTTTAGACTGAGCAGAGAAGGGGAGGGTGGTGCATTAAAACTCATGCAGAGGCTTCCTCACTCCCCTGGCAGTTTGAGAGGTAAAATGGAGAGAGTTTCTGTCCTTGTTCACCAGGTGAGAACAGGAGGAGGAGCTCCATCCCAAAGGGAAACCTTTCAGATGCACAATGAGGAGTTGGGTGTCTGCACAACCTCCCCTGGAGGAGGAAGCAGAGCCCCAAATCCTTGGTGTGTTTTGAAAGTTTTCTCACCTCAGTGCACCTGACCTTTATTCTGCAAAGGTGCACTTTTTAAAAGAGCTTTTCAAGGTTTTCTGCATCAATCCTTGAATGTTTGCTTTGGCTTCAGAACTTAACCAGGAGCAAATCTCCCTCCTGTGTTGGCACTATAGCAACCTAAAGTCATGATGAGTTCATCCCCCAAAATAATATTTTATTAGAGCATTTCTATATAGAGCTCTTATCATTGAAACCATTCAAAAATCTGCCTTAAAATAGATACTGCTATGCAAGTTGTTTACAGGAGGACAAATACCTTTCTTCACTCAAGTTTAAGATACTGCTGAGGAGAAAATAATCATCTTTTTGAGAAAAGCACATTCTCACCCACACCCCCCCAAAGAACCTCAGGCCTAACAAAGGGTTCAATGCACATAACAATATGATCAGAAAAACAAGAAAGAGAAAAAACAGAGAGAAAAGGAAAGGACACAGCCTTAGAGGAATGAGACATTACCTTTGGAGCGCACGATGTAACACTGTTTCTGTAAATTTTACACAAAAATGGCAGAAATAAATTGTAATACATTTTCAGACAAAACTGAGTCTACGTTTTATTAAATACAAATTAAAAAAATTAATATTAATCAAGTTGTATGCAGAACAAGGATGCCTAAAAGAGGGCTCTAAATTTTCTTTAGAATACAAGGTACTTTTGAAAAACTAAAGTTCTCCTTAAAAACAAAAAAAGACTAAACCTGCTTGCAAAACTACTGCAAAAACAGTTAGAAAGACAATGTCCCCACTCCCCTCTAAGTGTCAATCCAGCAAGAAAAGCCCAACTTTAAGCAGATGAATAACCACTTTCTGTGGGTTTATTCACATGCTTGCAGTCACACAGGGGTTCAAAGGCTCTGCTGAATCCACTCCTAAGTGGGAACTTCCCAGGCTGCCACACAAACGTTTGGATTCACACAGGAAATGTGGACAGCCAGGAAGTTCCCAGCTTCAGGCATTTCCTAATTTGCTGACATCTTCCTCCTGCTATGAAGCTTTTCTACAACTAAGAAAAATCGGTGTTTTCTCTAAAATATGTGCATTGATTGCTTCTGTTCAGAATTTTAGACCAAAAAGCACATTGCAGGTGCAAAAAAGCCTCAACACCTGCAGCAGCTGGTACTGGATTTGTCCTCTGGTGTAATTCTGAGCAGCAGCGATGTCTTAAAACCACATCATCAGTTGAGCTTATCCACAGCCCCTCCTCCCAATAAACTATTAGTGATTAATTATCTCTGCACAGTCAAGCAGTGAAATGATCTTTTTATTATTGATTACACACAAAAGCATCCTGGGAATGTTTTCACTTTTCCATAAACTTTTGATCAAGCCAATGGGATCTGCTTGTGTGATAAGTGCATGTGTACCAATAATGCTCAAAGATAATGCAACATCAGCCCCTCCCATTTGACATTCTCTCACTTTTATATCAGTCAACTGTTCAATAATTAGCTCAAAGGTATTTCAGTCACAGCAAAAGAAGGAAATTATTAACTGTTGATTAGAAAAATACCTGGTTTGGGATATTCAAAAAAAGATATGAACTACTTTTAATGAGCTGGTAACATCCAGAAATAATTTGTAAAATCAAAACAAGAGCCCTCACAAATGATTTTATCCTTCATTTAGCAGATCAAAGTGGTTCCTTTGTTTTAATTTATGAACCGGGCATGGCACCACACATTAAAATATTTTTAAAACAAAAAATCCTATTTAGCTGTGAGCAAGAAAGCAGAGCTTGAGAGACACACTAAACCAACAACACCCTCAATAAGGAAAAAAAAAAAATCTGTCAGTAATAAGAAATCAGACTCAAGTTTTAAATAGCTGTGCAATATAGAGAAAAGAACTCCAAGCATTTGCACTGATAAGGAACAGAATCCAGGACTCCTCTTTAGGTTACACTAAGGGCTTATTCCTCAGCAAACTCCACAGCTAAACAAGGCAATCAAATTAATTATTACACAAAACTTCTCTCTTTTAACAAAGAGGTTACTTTGTTTTGCTTCCTAGAGTTGCTTTACTCTTCTTTCTGCAGAGGTACTTCTGACGCTACAAACGCAGCCTGGCAGATTTGGTGGGACAGCAGAAGCAGAGCTGAGTCCCTGGGAGGAGCAGGAGTCTCATTAATGTTACTTCATTCACTCATTTTTACCAGATTTGCACTAATTTGTACTGCAAACTTCCTCACTGGCAGGGTGGGAATGGCCACAGCAATGATGGAATGGCTCTGAAGAGACAAGATATGCTCAGATCAGCTCGACTGAGAAGGGAGCACATGGCTCCAGAAGAACATCACCCAAAGGAATGCAGCCACTGAGCTGGAATAACCAGGAACAGCCCAAATATCCCCACCCTGACCCTAAATCAGGGCCTTGGATACATCAGCTCTATCTGTGCAGTGCTCTAGATGTGCTCCCCCTGATGCCTTAGGGTTTAACTTTTCTCTGTTCCCAGCCCTGCAGTGCTCAGTGTAACTCTGCAGGTCCCTGGAGCTCGTTCAGTGCTGTTCTCTCATGCTCACACTGACATAACAAAGCCTCTCCAGCTCGCTCTCCAAGCACACCCAGACCCTCCTGGGCCCAACAACTGCAAACCTTCATCTTGGGGAGAGAAAGGGGGGCAAGCTTGGGCAAATTCCATCCTTGCCTGGGTTCTGCTTGGGCAATTGATGCTGATATCAAAGTGGGAAGAACTCGGGAGCTGTCATTGTCCATTTTGGGATGCACTGAGGCAGGAGCCTCTGGAGCCCAGAGTGTGACCTCTGAAGGCCTTTCCAATCAATCCCTCCTTTATTCCTGTCTGCTCTCTGTTTCCAGGGAGCCATTTAAGGCATCACCCCAATAACTACTACAGATGTTGGCAGCAACAATTCGAAGCAGCTACTGGAGATATGGAAAAAGAAAAGATGATTCTGGAGTGTTTCCTGTCAATCTCTGCCCCATCCTAGGGACTCCATATCTCAGTGCCCATGTGGAAAAAGGGCAGTTACAGACTAACATCCCCAGATGGTGTTTAGAACACTTGCAAAATCACTGAGGGTTCTACAGGAAGTTATTCACAGAAAAAAAACTCACAGTGGGGCTCCCTGAAAACACAAATAGCCAACTGATAACCTGGTGCCTGACAACTCTTCAACACAAGCCTGCAATGAACTGCTACAAACCTCTGAGCAAAGAAAACTGAAATTGCAGCATTTCCCAAATCTGAAGGGATACTCTCTGTATCTGTGCTGCTGGACTGCAACAAGCTGTGTTCCTCCAGAGCAGGAAATGCTTCCCAGGCACATGAGAACAGACTTGGCCTATTTACAGCACATGTGCATGGAACTCATAATCCTCCCTCAGCTATGCATTCTCCTTCCCACCCAACTGTTGCTCCTGCTCAAGTAAGGGGAAAAAAAAAGAAGTGGGGAAAATCAGTCCACAAAATCAGTCCACAAGCATTAAAGCCAGCAGCTCTGATGTTACACAGACACACTTCTGACTCCTCTTTCTACCTCTGCACTTTGCCCCTTCTCCACCACTGCTTTGATTTCAGGCCATGCTTTCCCCTGGAGCTTCCTAACAACACTTCCATTGCCTTTTCCATGCCCAGTTCTCACTGTTGCTTATAAATCCTCCTTGCTCCTTCATGCCAGAGAAATTCCTGACTAATCCAAGAAAGCTGATGATTTTTTAGGATGGGTCAGACGCCTGTTTACATTAAGATGAGCCTGGAGATTCTGATTCAAGTAAAACTGAGCACTTTAAATCAACTTTTAACAACGTTTAGGCATTGCAGAGTCTTGGTCTGCCTGGTTTGTTGGTGCAATATGCCAAAGAGACATTTGCTGCCTGATTACTTCCTGTAAAGATTATTCCAAAATTATTCCAAATACAACTTTTAGGTGTTGAGCAGGGAATTCTGATGGATTAACAAAACTGCTACAGTCAGGATCCTTGCTATTATTTTAGCCCTACTTGGCCAAACTGTTACATGAAAGAAAATCACTTATCTGCTACATCAGATGTGTACAAGAAACAGAATTCTCACCCCTGAAGTGATCTATGAAAACAAATGCAGAGCTCTAAAGAAGCTCAGGTCAACTATTCCCCTTTCTAGAAATTTAATCAATGACATTTATATATAAAAATATTTTAAAAAATCTGAAGGCTGCCACTGAAGATTGCCTTCCACACACCTTTTTCAGGTAAAACATTTCAAGAACATTTTTCCTAATGATAAACACAGAGAAACTGAGCATTACTAGGGAGTATAAAAAAAACCACATTTTAATTTCAGTTTGAAGTGTAAAGGAAGAAAATATTTTATTAAAGAAAAGCTCTACAGATGCACTGTATATTCCCTAAGTAATCAAAGAAATGGCACCCAGCAAGACTAACTGCTTTAATAAACTGCATTTTAAAGTGAAGCTAGAAACTGCCTATAAAACCTTTAGCAGCTCTTTGCTATGAATCCTGATTCTCTTCCCTGGCTCCAGGGCAGGCAGGTGCCTTTAGAGACCTTATAGGATAGCCTAGAAATCTGCATGGGCAGGCAGGTAAGGCAAGAGCTCCAGAATATCCTCATCCTGAAGGCCACCAAGGACACCCCAGGAGCCTAAAGCAGCTCTGGATTCCTGCTGGCAGCTCAGGTGAATTCAGTTCACATGGAAGTTTTTAGGTCTCTCATTCTGCCTCAATTCCCACTGAACTCAACACTTCTCCTTACAGGGATTTTATGAAAAAAACCTAGAATTCTTCAAGAAATCAGCACCTTTCAAAATACTTTCTTTATTTGGTAAAAGTGCTAATAGTCTTCATTTATTGTCCTGTGGTAATTTAGTATCCAACACAACCTTGGGGTTGTTTTGGTGTGTGGGGAGAGACAAGGTGCTAAAATCTGATTGCACAAGCTGAGCCCACCAAGCATCAGGGAAAGAAGATGACTTTGGAATCAAATGCAGGAGAGAAAAGAAACTTTAGAGCCCTCAAATGACAGCTGCTTGACTGATGTGACATCATTAGGTTTTCAAGTTTAATGTTCAGATAAGCTTAAAAATGGAAAATTATGGCAAGAAACCCAAAGGCAAGTCATCAAGTGAAAAATAATGAAGCAATGCCTTCAGAGAGCTTATTAAGCCACGGAGCTGTATTTATATAAACTGTTTTCCATATTAATGTGCACACATATCCTTTCAGATTTATTGTAATGAAGCACAACATCTAAAGTTTCCTTTGAAGGGAAGAGAAAACAAGCTTTTGAAACAATTTTATCTCTATTGAATGTCTAAACAGCAGTAAGTGTGAAAGACTTTCTTTTAGGTTCTTATGCATTTTCCATTTTCAGGACATTTTTTAGGAAAAGACCTAAAAATGTTTCTTATCTGAACGACATCATATCATACTGAAGATCTTTTTCAGACAAAGAAAAAAAGCAAGATTCTTGAGGACAATTTACTCCTTTACTGAAGACAGGGAAGCGCCATTCATTCTCATCCCCCAAGAAAGATGGCAAAGAAAAATATACTTTTTCTAGTTAAGTAACTATGCTAAAATTCCCTTTTGAAATCCCAGGGTTGTTTCATAAAGTATTTCTGGACTAAAGTTCTCAACCTGCTCTTTCCAAATACAAACTGTCAAATGTTAACAGGAGGCAATTTTGAAAAGGGAGTTAATCAGAGGATTAATCACAGCAAAGTGTGCAAGCTTAAAAATACTGATAATCTAAAATCCACCTGGGTCTGACCAGGAAACCCTCAATTATCAGACCAGAGTGTTTTATTTATGAGTAAAGATAAATGTGTTTTCTATAATTTAAGAGAATATTGTTACTAGAATGGAATTTTTTTTTAAGGTAATGAAGGAAAAATCTAATTATCAGCACATAATTTTACATAGCATTGGTACTAAAGTATATGCACAAGTAAACAGAATTATGGAGAATATATATTAAAAAGGCATGTCAGGAACAAACACTCAGAAAAAACTCATAATAGTAATCATCATAATCAAATAAAAAACCCCAATAAACAAAACCTCCACTGAAAAAACACCAAACAAAACAACCCCTCCAAAAGTAAATCATAAATCATCATTTTTTCAAGAGCCAAACCATAGAAACCACCTCTAGATCTCATCCCCCTTAAATACACTGCTCCACATTCTCACCTGCAGATCACAAATTTCATAGATCTATCTAAGAACCCAACACAAACCATATTTTTTAGGGGGAAAAAAGTTACAAAGGAACAACATCCACGAAGCACCAGCTTGAATCCAAACGAATGGCACAAGGAAATTGTGATGTCTAACACCTCCTATTGCAGTTTCCACTGCAGGTCTCACTCACTCCTGGCTAGGATCAGATGGGGAGCATGGATATGGATAATTTAGCAATACCATCTTTCTCATGAACAGCGCTTCTCTGTGTAAGAAAAGCTCCAGGGTGGCATCACATCTACTCACATGAAAAATTGGGAACCATTGGTATGTTTCCCTCGGTTTGCCATTGACAAAAGGAACGCTCTGTCATGTTTGAGAATAAAGTTTTCATCTGTTTGAAGAAAAAATATGTTTGTCAGATTTTTCCCTGGTAAGGGAGGCAGGTTGTTGTCTTAGTAAGTTATGGATGCTCTAAGGAGAAATTCTGCTGCTGCTGGAGAAATGTGAACAGGTTGGAGGAAAAAAAACAATGATCAGGTTTAAATAAAGCTCTTCAAAGTTATAGTTGAGACAAAGCATTGGTTCTTAAAGAAAATGGTGCAGATGTAGTGCAAAGGTTTCTAATTAGAAGTGTCTTCAATAAACATTAGATTATGGATTTAAATCCAAAATTATTTGGGTAGGAACAAGGTTGGCAGAATTACTGACATTCTAAAACAAGAATTAACATACATCATACTGTTATTTACACTCCAGGTGGAAAGATCAGGAGAAAAGCCATTTATTTCCCTGGTATGGCACACTAAAGCATGCCAACTCCAGTCAAAACTGCAAGTCTCAAAACATAAAAGGAAAAAAATATTCTCTATATCTAAGTATAAAATCCATTAAGACTAAACTGAACATGCATTTTACATTGCAGTGAATTAAAGAGGAGTTCTGGTTGTACAGCAGAATATAAAACCAGATCTTCTCAAGGTCATTTCCAAAGATAAAAATACTAATTTGAATGTACAGAGCTATCAATTTTTAGATCACATATCAAAACACAATCCTGCATATTTAGCACTCACCGTGTTGAGAAACAAACCCTGAGTAACTTCTTAGTAAATAATCTGTACAATCCTTTCCTCAACTAAAATTTCAATACTTCCAACATCAAACTATGACAAAGAGAAACTTAATTTCATGCATTTAACCAGAGCTGCTTGCAACACACACAGAACCAGGGGCTGTAAATAAATATATTCATTGTCTTAACACTTGAGGATCACAGTAACCACCTGGTTTTTTCAAGAAATAATTTTAAGTCTTTAAACAAACACTTTATAAACTCACCATTTTCCTTCCAACAGATTTGTAAGAGAGGTAAGTGTACATTTATTTACCAATTCTTTGCAAGGAAAATGACTTGAGTAGCACATAAATAAAGCCAAACCTTTTCAGAAATGAACCCTAAGCATACAAACCTTGAGCAGGGAAGGGGAGGAGAGGGGACATTAACAAAAGAAGAAATCACTGTTTAGAGCTGGAATGATGTGAATTCTCTCTCAGAATAAGACATAAACCCTAGAAAGGTTAGGCACAGAACTCTTCATTTCTCCAAGCAACACAAATATCCATCTACAAAGGGACTTAGCAGTTGTCTATATATTTACTAGGGAGGGGACAAGGGAACAGAGTTTGAATTTGTGTTACTGAGCTTTTGTCTCTTACCTTTTCATTTTGCAAAAGACCACATTCTCTATAAACAAAAGAATATGTTGACAGTTTTAGGCAGGAAGATAGGAGTTTATTCATGAATAAAGTTGCCTAGCCTCCATGCTGAAAGTCATGTTTAACCAATAATGTTAGCCTTAATTAATTGTCAAATTTAAGTTAAATATTAACAAAAAAAATTATCCGAAAGTCATGCATATAAAAGGAATTCTCATGCAACATTAGTTTCATGCAAAAGGTGATCTATGAGTGGACCTGTTTTCATTAAGTAGTTTGGGAATCAAGGCTTGTTTATCTCAGAACTGAACAAAGAATCTGCAAAGACATATTTGCTCTTACCTTTAAAATAGCCACCGTAAATAGATTCACCTCCTTTTCCATTACCTACACATCAAAAAGCAGCAATTACAACTTTTGTTTCATTTATATAAAAGCTGTATAACATTCCACCAGCACTTGACTCTCAGAACAATTCCCTCTCAGATATTCCCTCCTCAGGCTCATTTGATCAGGCCCAGCACTTCAGGACACAGTGAAAAAAGACATTTTGGTAAAGAGAGGTACTTCAGGAAAGGATTTACTGCAGGGAAAGGAACAAAAAATCCTGAAAAACTCCTTTTAGAGACTTTTAAAACATTTCCAGCTCATTCACTGCTTTATTATTAACTTTAAACTTACTCAAACAGTTACATTCCTGTACCAACAGAACATCACCAGTGTTGCCTCTACTGCAGACAGAAAAGTATCTAAGACTAGAGTCTGGATTTGAATTGTTTTAATATTGTTTTAATAATTTTAATTTGAATTGTTTTAACACTCCAGTGAGGAGTTTTTAACACACTTTCCTAACAAATATCACATCAGTTGAAACATTTTAGAACTTCAAAACCTAGCAAAGAAAGGTTTTGAAGGTGATCTGTGCTACCCTTTACAGCAAATTGAGGAATTATTTTTATAAGTCTTACATTATGACCACAAATTGTAACAGTTCTGTTCCATTTAAAACNTCCTTCACAGCAAATGAATTATTTTTATGGCTTTGTAATACTTTCATGGTATTTTCTGAAGTTTTACATTATGACCACAAATTATAACAGTTCTGTTCCATTTAAAACTTATTTTTTTTTTAAAAAGCCCTTTTTACCTTCACTGAAGTCCCCACCCTGAATCATGAAGTTTTTAACCACACGATGGAATGTGGTGCCTTTGTAGCACAGCTTCTTTCCAGTTGTTCTGCCAATGCCTTTTTCACCTGCAAGAAGGTGAAACAAAAACAATCTACAGATTGTCAATCAATAAATTCCAAGGGTTTTCCCTCCCTAGTTCTAATGGATATGGCAGCCATCAAAATAGCAAAACTAAAAGATAACACAGTTTTACCTGATGCCTTTTACAAAGGACTTCTCAGGTGAAAATTAGGCTGTTTCTTAAAATAATTTCCTCTTCCCCACAAGCAGGAGTGTGTAAATCTACTCAGGATAACTTACAATAAGGCAAGAGTCCAGGATAATGGTGGGTTAACTATTTTCTGTGGTTACAGCTACACTCCTATGCAGGTTACAGTATCCTTTTCAAACCACTCACACATCTCCATGAACCAGAGGATTCCCACAAGAAAAATGTGAGCTCAAACCAGGTTCCAACTCAGTTTCAATGTGATCCATGCTTGGAAAAGTGGGATTAAGCTACTCCAAGCTTCCACACCTTCACCAACCCATGCACGGCCACCCCTTAATGGCAGCTCTAGATCAGGTGGATTGGTGATTTTTGAGTTAGGTGGTCCCAGAAGCTCAATTTCATTAGGATTTCTTCCAAAATTCAGAAGAAAAGCTGCCCTGGGGATGTGGATGAGGTCACTATGCCTGGCAGGGCTGAGGTCCTACATGGCAGGTTCATGAGGGATTTATACTGGTCAAGAGACACTGATTTGAGCTTGCCAGAAGAGGGGAGCTGGCCGAACACAGCAAATAACAGTAAAAGGTTATAATAACAATAATAATATTATACACTGTGAAACAGTTAAACCTCCACATCATCCACATGTACAGGAGATGCTGTGTAATGAAACACAAATCAGCAGGATAAATAACAGGACAAATAAGCCCATGTTCAGTCTCATCCCATCACTGTACACTGGGTAAGAGACATTTAACCAAATATTCTGCACCGTGTAGCACTCTCAGAAATGCAGGTGCACTCATTACCCAGAGCTGACACTTCCCTTCTGCAATCTATTACTCTGCCACCCCAAATTAACTTATGATTAACCCAAATCATCCCAGATTCGCCATTCCAAGCCCATCACTGCCAGGATGAGGGCAAAGGGCAGTTTGTGGCACAAAACCCACTCAGGGCATTGCTGTTTATCCTAATTCACTCATGAGAGTTATTTACCTGGCTCTCCACACCCATAGTCCCAAACTCCTCCTACTACATTTTTGTTTTCCATGTGAGTTATGCAATCAAAGCTATTTATTACAGGGATGGACACACTCCTCCCCAAATCATGCCCCTCTTTGCTTACAGCACTGAAAACCTCTCCTCAAACACCACCATGGAATACCTGCCTGCATTTTGGTCATGTTTCAGGATGAATGGGATCCTGCATGGCAGTTCAGCACAGAACTGAGCTGGTACAGAGATGGGAGCTTTGACTGTGCTAGAAGTCACAGCCCCATTTTTCACTCCCCTTTATGGTACTGCCAGCACCTTCCCAGTCAGGTGAAGGCCACACCAGTTGTTTCACTGGTAAGAGCTGCAGCACCTCCCTAAACTCAGGCACTTCTCCACAGCAACCAGCACAATGTCTGTGAGCTCAGCTTCTCTTTTGTTTCAGGCCAAATACCAGCCTTATTCTTTTTGCTCTAAACATGCACGAATTCTGTCTGGAAAAGAAAATTCCCTGTCTTTGAGCCCCATATACTTGCACCCTTCCTGCCTAAGCAGCTCTTCCCAAATCACCTGGAAATGGGATGGCAGAGCAGAACTCAGCTGGCCTGGTAACACCTGGACTGGCAGCTCAACAATGACACACCTTCAGTTGGGTGCCAAGTGGTGCCCGTTGGAGATCAGAAGGGAAGCTCCTGACAAAGCACCACAGCAGATGGGCCTGTGGTTATTCCATAGGTGGGCAGCATCTGCAAGTACAGCTGCTGGAATTTAAAAGCAGGAGCCTCTCTCTGTCTGGGCAAGCAGAGACATTTCCAGGGGCCAAATCTACTTCTGACAGCAATGCCAGAATCATCCTGTCCTCCTCCATCTGTCCTCCCAAAAATACCCTGGCTTGATGATGGCTTTATGCAATGATATGGTCCAGAATGGGACAGCATCTCCTCTCCACTATAATTTACCCCTAGGTGGGCACAGCCCTGGCACGTGGCTGTGGTTTGTATTGGTACAAACAAATAATTGTAATTAACAATAAAAATCTCAAATATCAGCTACATACCTGAACACAAGCAAAGGAAGTTTTTACAAGTCTTCGGACAAATGTCTGAGAAGAGCTGAAACATAATTCGACCAACTAGAAAATAATGATAATAAAAAAAAAATTAGGGTTTTATAACTGTTTGGAATAAGAAAATCTGCATATAAATCAATCTGTGTGTTTTAAAAATGTAATTCTCCGAGAAAAGGTTATTTTATCAAGGAGAAAAAGAAAATATCTTAAATATGTGTATATTAAAACAAGCAGCAAGAAAGAACAGTAACATAATTGTATAAAAAAAGAATATTAAGCAGTATTATTACATCAAATTTATCAGAAGTCCTAGAGATTCCATTGTGATTTGAACCTGGAAAGCCAAGCTGATTTACTAAAATAGTTTATCATGTCAGATCTTTTCCATTTTGAAAATGATTTCCCATAAATAGAGGTCCTCAGAGAGCTGGAACAATTCCCTCCCCAATTACTGTGTTTATACAAATACATTAATAATCACATTTCCACAGTTTTCCCTGTGATCATTACCTACAAAGTCCAACTGGCTTAGTTCCATCTTGTTCTGAGGATTACAGCTGCATTGGCACTTCTGGCCTAAAATCCTTTAGTTTAAAAAAACCCAGATGAACCAAAAAGGGAAGATGGGAGGCAGGCAGGATTAATGCTCCACTTGCCAGATACCATGAACCAAATATTTTCTCTTTGCTCCTGGTGGTAGTTGTGCTATGCACCTCCCAAAACTATTAAAATACTGCTGAAACAGGGTTGAATATAAAGAAAATTGTTTTAAAACTACATGTCCTATTTTATTTCTGGAGATACTGGGATGTATAGTATTAAAAAAAAACCCAAACAACTTACTCTCAGATATATGAAATCTTTAAAAAATACATCATTAATAAAGAAACAATTGATATCTCTGCAGGTTGTAAAATAACCCACAGAAGCCACACTGCTGGGCAGGATTACAAGGAGACTGGGAATAATCTGTCAATGAGCACTACACTCTAGTGGTGCACACTGGTAAAACTCCATCCTATTTTAAAAACTAACTACTCCAAATAACTTCTTTTCTTTCCTTTAAAGAAAAAAAAAATGAAGTTCAAGTGTATTTCATGCAATACTTAGTCACCAAAAAATTTTTGAGAGGTCCTAAGAAACTGCATTCAATTTTAAGGCTTTGTCCAATTATATACAATTACAACAAGGTGAACTGTTGGTTCAGAAAGGAAGAAATAAAATAACACCACTAGTACTTGACAGCCTTAGACAAAAATTCAAGATGCCTTGAGCTGTTGAAATGTCTGCATCTCATTAACTGCAGTAAGAATGGTCTGTGAGCATTCATCATTACAGCAGGGAAATCTAAAGGAAATGGGGAGGGAAAGTGTCCAAAGAATGAAGAAATAGGGAACATCCAAAGATCCCCCAGCAAACAGCAGTTCTGTAACTACCACTGGGACACAAGTGAAGAGACCATTCTAAGATGTGAGGATTGAAGATTTATACTAAGAACACATCAGAGGAGACACTTTAGCAGAAGAGTTATCAATTTTCATTATAGCCCAGGAATTCAGGAGAACACAAGTCCCATTCCCATTCCTCTGCTGCAAAAGCACCAAACTGAACAGCAACCAATGGCTTTAGAGAGCCACGTCCAGATTTTACAGAATCATGGAAGAGAATCCCAGAATGGTTTGGGTTGGGAGGGACCTTAAAGCCCATCCAGTGCCACCCCCTGTCATGGGCAGGGACACCTTCCACTGTCCCAGGCTGCTGCAAGCCCCAATGTCCAACCTGGCCTTGGACACTGCCAGGGATCCAGGGGCAGCCACAGCTTCTCTGGGCACCCTGTGCCAGGGCCTGCCCACCCTCACAGCCAGGAATTCCTTCCCAATATCCCATCAAACCAACCCTCCTTCAGTTTAACACCACTCCCTCTTGTCCCATTACTGCATGCCCACGTGCATAAGTCCCATGCCCCTCTCCAGCCCTCTTGGGGCCAGTCTAGGTCCTGGAAGAGACTCTAAGTCTCCCTGGAGCCTTCTCTTCTCCAGGCTGAACAGCCCCAACTCCCTCTGTCTCTGCAGAAGATTCCTCTTGCATTCACTGTGTGAAATAACACACGACACTTTCCAGGGAAAAAGCTGTCACTACCCCCATTCTACTCTCCAGCCCAGCTGCTGCTTCACCAAGGTGCCAGCAGCCAAGTAACTGAGAAGTGTTAGATCCCTGAAGGCTCCAGAAGGGACTTTTACCCTGAGGCATAAATTGTAAAGGATTTTGGTTGCAAGGCCTACTTACAAACCCACCACATTTAGCACCTGAAGCAGCAGACACCACTTTGGTGTTCCACTGGAAGAAGTCATGTTCTTGCAGATGACAAGGCAGAAGATGGAAAGAGACATTCATAGCTAAGGGATCGCTTTCAGCAGTATTTTTCAGCAGTGTTTTGTCAATAACAAAGTCTGCCAGGTGCTCATAAAAATCACAGAATGATTTGTGCTGGAAGGGACCTTAAATCATGCAGTTCCACGGGCAGGGACACATTTCACTAGATCAGGTTACTCCATGCCCTATCCACTCTGGTTGTTTTACACTCTTCAACTCTTACAAATTGAAATGCACATATTGAACATCCAAAGATTACAGATTCAGTTTATAAGAGAAGGGTTCTCTCCTCCATAAAACCTGGAGCACTGCTTACCCACTTCCATCCAGCCCCAGAAAATGCTGCCGTCTGCTCCTGAGACACAACCACACACTGTGTATCCATCTGCTGGGTTACTGTCTGCATTTTACTGCAACTGCATGAATACCATTATCACTGAAAGGTTATATTTTCCACTGACAAACAGGCAATTAAATGTGCCAAAGAAAGATCAAACACATTTTCACACCTTGGTCAAAGATGCATGAAAGAACAGCTGCTAATACAAAAATTAATAGAAGTGTGTAAGATTCGTAGGTTAGAATCATTCTCTTGCCTCATCCTTCACAAAGAAGAAAAATCTCATTTTAAAGTTGGATCTGAGGTATATGCTGATATAACACAGATAAAAAAAGCATATGAGATGCTACTAATTTCCCCAGATTTAGACACCTCTTCTCTGAAATGATCCACCTTCACTGCAGAGAGAGAATTTCCAATGCCTTCTTCAGCTTCATTTCCCCGATGCAAAGGTTAAGTTATCTGATGAGGGAACAAACTCTCTGTGACTAACCATAATATTTGAACAGTAAATTAAAATAAACAAACAAAAACTGCTGAAAAGAGCCAGTCAAGTAGGCAAAAGCTGCTCACAAACCTACCCAGAGTCCTCAGCTGGCTTTAACCAAGATTTGAGACACAAAACAAACACCTCAATTCCACAGGCACAGACACCTCAATTCCAGGCTACAGCAAAAACTGCTGGGATTACATTTGCCTATTATTTATGAAACACAAAATTTGATAAAGTATTACTTGTTAGCAGGCTTTGAATTAATTTTTTTAAACAATTAGAGTAAGTGGTAAAAGAAATATGTACATTACATACAGAAAGTGATGCCTATAGAAAGTCACAGCTGTTTGGAAATTTGATGAAGTGCTCTCTGCTGCTAATGAGCTGTACCAATTAGAGAAACCAGAAGGCAAAATGACCAGAAATAATCCAATTTCAGAACTCTGCCTTCAAACTAAGAGAAAATTTTTTTTTCTTTTGTTTTTGAACTCCTTAACAATTTTCCAGATGACAAAGAACTAATACTTGATTTAAATTAAGCGGTAAAAACTCAGGCTAGGAGTATCCATGCTATATTGAAATAAGGGCTCCTGCTAGCAGAGTATTAAAAAAATCATTGATTTCAAATGTTTACTATTTCCAAGGTAAATCCTCCAATTTAGCTGCTTAACTTTTTGGAAAAAAACGTTGGCAGCCAAACACACATTGTTCCAAGTTATTTTCCAAGTAATATGAACTGTTTTGCTACACTATGTTTGGACCACACAGGTATCAAGTTCAGCTACACACTCCCAAAATAAATCTCGTTTTTCAAAATTGTATCTACTGCATTTTATCTTTCCTCAATTTTTTAGAGTAAACCAAACAAGAGGTACTTTTCCCACCCTATCAGCAGGAATATCCTGCTGAAGGAGAAAGCAGAGATTTCAACCACTAAGACAGTGATGCACAGCCCAGGATGGCTGCCAAGAGCCCAAAGGCTCAGACAGATTTGCATCCAAGTTTAAGTAACAGATCACTAAAAGGACCCTATTTGAATTTTATCAATTTGTTTGTCCCTAAATCTGTGAATGCTAATGCACATAAATTTAAAAAAACCAACAAAAACCTGCTTCAAAGCAGAAATGTGGCTTGTTTTCAAGGAAATAAAAGCTTGCTGCAGAACAAGAACAGCTTTCATTTAAAATATGAGTTTCAAGAATGGGTGTCCTCCTTCCCCCGAGCAGGGAGCTGCAGTTCTGACACATTAACACTTTGTTAACACCTCCCTGCCCCACTTGCACTCTTTGCAAGAAAAACCTCCATAAACTTCTCTCCCCAGCTCTATCCTAAGCCTGTTCTGCCACAAATACCACTGGAACTTCCCTCCATTCTCTTCTTCTGTGGTCTCCACAAAATCAAACTTATTTCAGTCCTGCACACAACAAACACTCCCTGGGTTCAGTTTCCCAGGGATATGGAAGTGAGAGGCAGCATTTGGCCTTCTCCTGGCAGAGGAGGCTGATCAGTTTGTCTTTCATTTACTCATCCAACTTGTCCCAGACCTCAAGGGGAGACTTCAGGGTATTTCATCCTGCACTGACATCAACAATTCCACATGGTTATTCTGAATAAAATTTTTATGGAATAAGTTCCTTTCAAATCTCCATCTTACCACCCCACTAGGGGTTTTCTCCATATGGGATCCCCCTTGGCTCCTGCTGTCCCACACATAGGGGGTTGGTTGCCCATGGGTTCATGGGCAGCCAAAGTTCTGAGTTCACATTGCTCTATTTTCTGCCAATACACAACTTTTTCCCTTCAAAAGACTAAAAGTTAATGTGAAGCCAGTTGAGAATAGTTTCTGTCTTTAGGAAACTTAACAAGAACCCCACAAGGCATCACTGGGTCTATTACTGGAGGCGCAATACAATGACATTTGCAGTAGAGCTCATTTCACATAAATTCATAGAAGCTGAAATCTCAAAATACATGAAACTTCAGGCAAAAGTGACTGGAAAGAGAGAAGGAAAGACCAGACTGCCTGATAATGGAAGGGACATACCCCAGGAATGAAAGAAACTGAAGTGGAACAAATCAATGAGCCAGGGGCCAAACAGTAACAAAAGACAGGAGAAAAAAAAACAGAAAGAAAAAGATATTATATGATAAAGAAAATTATTCTATGAATAAAAATGAAGCAAAGGAAAAATGAGTAAATTTAATATACTTTCTGATGGATAAAGCCAGTCAGGGGATGAGGTGAGATGGGGAGATGAGGGAAAAAGATCTTGGATGGCCACAGGAACTGCTACAGCAGCCGAATGCATCTGTGACATCCTAGTGGGACATCTGTTCCAATTACCACAGTACCTGAAAGGCTGGAGCTTCACACAGATTTTGCCTCACAGAGTAAAGACAGAATTATTTAAATAGGCATCTGCTGCCATCCTGAAATTCTTGGAATACTGTAAGCAGTTTAATCCTGTGTGCACACTCTCTGTGCCCAAATCCACTGGTGGAGGGCCCAAAGGAAGGGAGAAGCACTGTTTGTGCCAGTATCAAAATAAATGGCTTCTTCCTGATTTATTTTCCATTTGACCTTTAAAAAACATGAGCCACAACCTGTATTCATAAAAAAAAAATGCTTAACAGGCAACTTCTTAAAAGCAGCCTAAATTTAGCCTTAAGAAACACCAAGCCAACAAAGTTTGCCCCACTGCAAGAGGCAAGTACAAGCTGGCACGGAGTTTTATTCCAAGATTCTGTAGCTGTAATAAAATATAGACACAAAAGCTGTAATAAAGCTTCTGGAAGCACAGCCAAAGCAAAGATATTCACTCCTGCACTTTCTAAGGGATTTTATTAGTGTAAAACCTGACTTTTAATTGCTACAGGTATCCTGGCACACACCAGGCAAGGAAAGCCTGGAAGGGGAGAGCCAAGATTTGGTAGCTGCGTGGGGGGAACATTTTTGGACTCCCAGCAACCTGCAGTGTAAAAAATGACACAGTTTTGTGTTCCGCAGGCAAAAAGATGCTTTGAGTGCTGCAAGAGGCACGTCCTCTTCTCCCTGCAGTTTGTGGAGATGTTAGTTCAGCTTTTTAGTGCACACAAGGTGGGGGTAAGGCCTTTTTTCTTGGTTAGCAGCAAAATGCAAGGCTGTTCTGCTCCCCACTTCTCCCTACACTGTCTAAAAATGAACAAGTGCATCAGCTTATTCACTGAAGTCAAATAAGCAAAATGTTCATTTGGAAATATGCTGGCAGCTTAAAAGTTAAAATGAATACTTCACTAGTGCCAGCAGGAGCACATCTTTCAGAGTTAGTGCTTGGTGTCATCTGGAAGCACTGATTTACCACTTGATTCAGCTTTTGAAGGTCATCTTAGAGCTAAGAGAGCAACGTATAAGCTTTTTAAATATATCCTTAAATCCCGAGACAGAGTTGCATGGTGAATTAATAAACAGGCATCAGAATAAAGTAGCATGACCAGACAGCACACAAGTCCCAACACCAATTTTACAAACTGCCATTTTTCCTGCAAAAATAAAAGCCATCAGTCAGATGCAATGAAAGCAGCAGGGCTCTGAGTTTGATGTGCAGCTGGGAGATTCCTGTTACTTTCAAGAGAAAATAAATGCAGATGGGCAGAAACAGATCCAAAGCTCTGGGTCTGCTCCAGGTAACCCAAGCTCTGCACCACCAAGAACACCAACGCTGCAATTCCTCCCTGACAGCTCTATCAGTCAGCAAACCCAAATAGGTTTGGGGGAAAACAAGGTAATCCACTTTCACTCAGGATGCACAGCTCAAGGCTGAGGAGGGAACGAGGCAGGAAGAGAGATTATGAAATGGGAGCAGCAACCTGTGCAGGAAGAGCAGAGAAAACAGTGCAGGGAAGAGATCCTTCAGATGGAGTCAGAACAAAAAAAACCCACACTAAACCTAAAAAGATTAACAGCAAATGAGATGAGGGATGAATTGTCTTTGCTATAAATCAATCCCATCAAACTACCATTCCTAACTGGAAACCCACCCAACCTGAAACAGTTTTAGCTGCCTCATTCCATAGTAAAGTCCACCCGAAATTAAAGCAACAGCACATGTTAAAACTCCATTTACATCACCACTTCTCACTGAAAGTATTCAGAAAACAAACTGTCAATCAAAATCACTCAGATAGGAGTTACAATAGCAACAGATTTATAGATACGCCCTATCAGGTCTCTGAAGTTAGAATAGAACCTCTCTTTTGAAATTGTGGTGAAAATAAAACACTAAAAAGGTTTCAGTTACATCTAAATACAGCTGAAATTTGGAATCTCGGAGATAGAAGCTCTTAATTCAAAGGTTTTCAGAGAAACATTGAAGCAGAAAATGAAAGTGAAAGCGTAATGAAGCTATCACATACATTCATTTTTCTAGAGACAAGTGGTAGCAAGATAAAGCACGGAGTATGTGTGAGACAACTAACATGCATTGATAAATGCGTGTTCAAAGAGATGCGTGAGAAAATCTCCACTTCCATCTTTACAGAGAGGGGGAAAAACAAGAGGGAACCAAGCTGCTATTCCAGCGTTAAAACTCAAAGCCTACCACTTCTGGGCATTACATATGCACAGGAAAAATATGAGTTAAAAGATGGATTTATTTTGATTATCGGGTTTTTTTTTATAGGCCAGCTAGTGGGATGTTCTGTGCTTCTATGACTGAATGCCCAATTCTTCATTTACATTCAGAAGATGCATTTTGAGCAGGACAAGGAGAGATTTAGCCCAGATAACCTCCTAAGTTTCTTCCCAATTTTAATTACTGTATCATTAAAAATACTTACAGGAGTAAATGGCCAGTCTCCTCACAGCCTGCCCCGATTTTCCACAGTTTATAGAAGTGACATAACAAAGGTGTAACAGGAAAGGCATTTACCTTCAGAACACTGTTTATCAGCCCTGCCGAACCTTTATATCCATGTGTGCAAATAAAAATCGACCCCAAGAGACGCCAGCACACCAGAAAAGAGCCAAAGTTATTAAAAAGTAACTCAGAAATAACGCATCAATGGCCAAACTCGCTGCTAGCGGCTTGGGCCCATTATTCAGGCAAAAACGTGATTTAAAAGCCCCAAACGCAGCCTTACCTGGCTCCCTGTTGATCTCTATCTCGAAGAAGCACTGGGGCCGGTCCTGCACCCCCATGGCCGCCCCTCGGCCTCGCCACCTGGACACAAAGCACAGAAGGAGCCCCCGTGGTCCCTCCCTCCGTCCCTCCCTCCTCACCCAGGGGTTCAATTACAGCGGGGCGGCTCCGCCTCAGCCCCGACCCCGGCGGCGGGGGAAACTCGCTCTGAGGGGAAGCGGTTCCTGCCGCGAACACGCAGCCGGGCTCGGCGCCGTCAGTGCGGCCCATCCCCTCCTTCCAGCCGCTTCCCATCCCTCCCCATCATCCCTGCCTTTTGCCGAGGTTTTACCTGGCCGCTCCGGCGCTTTGTCCCCTCACGGCGCGCCCCCCTCAGCCCCCGCTGCCCCCCCGCCCCACCGCCAGGCGGCGCCGCCGCCCCCGGCCGCCATTACCCGCCCGGCCTCAATGGCCGCGCCAGGCCACGCCCCCTGCCCGCCCTGCCCGCCGCGCTTTCCCGCCCTCTGCGTGAGGGGCAAGGGGAGGCGGTGCCGGGAGGGGACGCGTGACCGACCTCCCTCGTACCGCCTTTAAAACGATGACTGTTTAAATAATAATTATAATAATGTGAAAAATAAATCCAGTTTTTAACTCATACTTCGCCGGGATGGGGGGGGAAAAGGGAGCGGCGCTATGAGGGGATGGGGGCTCCGTTCCCTCCTAGACATGGCGTGACCGAGCTCCCCCGTTGCCGCGATTAAAACGGTGAATGTTAAAAACAAAACAAAAAATTCCAGCTCTTAACTCATGCTTTTCCCCTATGGGAAGTGTAATTGCCTGTAAGCGGTAGGCTGTGAGTTTTAATCCTGGAAATAGCGGCTCGATTCCCTCTGGTGTTTTCCCATCTCTGTAAAATGGGAGTGGAGATTTGCTTGCCCACCTCTATGAACGCGCTTCGGGGAGGACGAAGGGGCTTTACAGAATACATATCCAGAAAAAAAAGCATCATAAATAACCTTTGTAGAATAAATATAGTGGATAAATAACAGAGTGAATAATCTTTACAGAATAAATAAGCCCCATCGTGGGGGTATCTCACTGCCCTGACCCATCACCCCATGGTCGTCCAGGGCTGTGGAGCTGAGAGACTCCCCCAGCTCCTTCATCCCTTTAATTTGAGGAGTCTAAGACGACTCTCCATGATGGAAAAATATTTTTTCGAGTATAAATAAACCCTCAGAAGATTATGTATGGAAAATGTTCCCTGCAATGCGTTCCTGGTTCCCCCTCAGGATGAGAACCGGATCCCCAGCCCATGATCATCCTGCCTCTTGCTCAGCCTCAGCCTCGCCCCCAAAATTTAAACCAAATACATTTTAATGATTGCAGCAGGCCATAGATTACTTATTCCACGTTGGGGATGTTGGACCATGCTGGAGTGTGGAAGTGGTAACAAGAAATTGAAGTGTCAAACTGTTTAGGAAGGAGTATTAAAACTGTAAATCCTCAGCCTAACACATCCTTCAGGCCAAGTTACTTCACACCAAGGATGTCCAGAAGCTTAAAACAGTTTGGTTTATTAATTTAATTCGTATAAATACTCTTGTAACAGTACCTTTATTAATTCCAGAAAGAAGTTTTGTTTCTTTCTAAGCAGGAAGGACACTTAGTCCTCAGCACTCAAAAAGCAAATTATTTCCAGTACTTCCCAGAAGTTGTAAAAACCAGAGCTCTGCAGTGATTTTACCTGGCAGTGGTATCTGCAATTATGTCCTTGTCTGAGGAGAAATTCAGAGGTTTTAGATGAAAAGAAAAACCCTGCTGAGAATAAAGTAGCAATGCTGAAATCACAGGATATTTTAGCTGTTAGGAATGCAGCAAAGCGAGATTGTTTTAGATGTAATTTATCTAAAGTTTAATGGTTGCTGTCACAATAGTGTTTGAGCACCTCTTGAAATTTTAACAGCCAGATTCTGTCATTCTTTATTAGGTCTAATAACACATGATTGTGCAAGTGGTCCCTCAGGAATCCTGTCGCTGCAGTTGTCACACTGGTTTGCTGGTCCTTGGGGGTACTTACAGGGTAAGCTGTCAAAAATGTGGAGAAAAAAAAAAAGTAGCAAGTCTGGTCCTAAATTATTTAGCTGTGAAATGCTCTTATAAAGGAGAAGGGTGTTATTTGCCTCACTTTTCCATGGTAGCTGAGAAACAAAGCTACCAAGAAGTTGAGTTGCAGGAGGTCTGCAGGAATTCCTTGCCCGAATTAAAATTTGAAAGCACATCTCCTTGATTTCCTTAATCTTCAAATAAATTATTAATTCCCTTTCACCTGCAGTTTCTTGCTTTTCTGTCCTCACAACCTGAACTTGCTAGAGGCAGATGAGCAAATAAATAAGCAAAAAGTCTCAAAAAAAGACATGAAAATTTGCTGCTTGCTCTTGATGAAAATAGCAAAGATTTTGAGCAATAAAAAAAAAAATTCATTTCAAGCCCTGATTATTTTAATAAAGAAGCAAATTGGAAAGAAGTTGTGATCCCTTGGGAGATAAGCTCTTAAGATCATGTCTAGGACTAGAGCTGATAAATATGCAGCTTGGTGGAAGAAAGAGATACCCAAAAAAAGACTTTCCGAAGCACATCTGAGGCCTGTCTTTTGAAAGATGAAACACTGAGTTACAAATGAAGATTTTTTTTTTCCTCGTGTTCCTCTCTGGGAGCTGCTGCAGATGCTGCTCTGGTCACATCCTGTGTCCATTGAAAGCAGTGACAAAGTCTCCTTTGATGGCACTGGCTCTGGGTGTAGGCGGTGTGAGGGGGATCACACTCTGCACGGTTATGAATAATTGCTTCTGTATTGTTCTGGTTTTTGACAAGCTTTAAATTTGTGAAACACCCCCTTTTTATAGGCTAAAATTTTCCTGGTTATTTTCCAGTCCAAGACACAACTTCTGTGCATACCGAGATCCCTGCATCCAACTTCATCCTACCTCAAATCAGCTTCAGAGATTTCTTGGTGGTACAATTCATGCCTAAGAATCCTTGTTGACAAATCTTGGCTGGAAGCTGCATTCTTTCCTGACACAGAGCCCTCTTGGTCTGGGAGGGTGAAAAGTAGGAGGCTGCAAAGCCACTGCAGAGCAGCTCCAGAGCCTGCAGGCACTTTGGGGTAAAACTGCTCAAACTGGGGCACAGACTTTAATTTCCAAAGTGTTTTTCATTGCCTTAATAACTATTAGTCTCCATGTGGCCATGAAAGCTTGAACTAAGCAGCTTTTGTTTAGGAATTTGTGGAGGCTTTTCCTTATCTTTTTTGTAAATTCCATATGTGGGACCTGAGACTGCAATGG
Source organism: Vireo altiloquus (assembly GCA_013396875.1). NCBI lineage: Eukaryota > Metazoa > Chordata > Aves > Passeriformes > Vireonidae > Vireo > Vireo altiloquus. The sequence goes on from VZRF01008736.1 coordinate 276,058, forward strand.
GAAATGAGATTTTTTTCTGAGCAACAAGTTGTTGGTAGAGGGCTTAGTGCCTGAAAAACCTCTGCTCTGCTCCTTCGTGCTGGATGTTTTCCTACCTAGTTTGTTATTTAAGGAGAAGAAGGAATTTCCAACAAAGCTTTGCATTATCTGGGACATTTGGGTTCAGGAGGTAGTGCTCAAAATATTTTTGTGGGACAAATTCATGGCTGCTTGTTCAAAATCTCACTCTTCACTGTTCCGTGCAGCTTCTGCTCTAGGAGAGATGCAAAGTGTTGACACCAGGAGAACTGACTCAGAGCTGTTCATAGGGGTCACTGAGGTTTTGAGCATTGAAAGATAAAAAAAGAGCCAGAAAATTCTACATTTAAATTTAAAAAGCTTGTGTTGCTGAAGAACAGACGAGCACCTGGAGTGTTTCCTTCAATCAGTCAGTCATGCAAAGCCATTTCTTTGGTGTTTTCTATGAAAAGTAAATATTGCAGACCAGAATAACTGAAAAGGGCCTTTAATTATGCCAAGTTTCAGTGCTGAGCACACACGAAGTTAAAATTGAAAGGCCGACAGGCAGTTTGTCTGTTAAGCAAAAAGGGGTTTCATTAAAAAATCCCCAGGTCAGCATTTGAGTTTAGAGGGCTAAAGGGGAGGAAATGGCACATCTCGCTCCAAACTTCTGTCCCAGGGCTTTTGCTGGGAAGGAGCACTTTGACAGGGCACAGGGATGTCTGTAACCTCAGACATCCTGTGGTTCTCTTCACTCAGGCTTCCCTTTCCCCCGGGATTTCCTGTGAACCCACTTACTACCTGAACCACTGACACACTTCCTGAAGGATTACTGAGCATCCCCCCATCCTGCCCTGAAGCTTTAGGAGTGTTTCCATCCCTGGCATGAGTAGGTGGCCCCATCTGCTAGCCAGGCAGTAAACAGAATTTGTTAATGACTGCCCCAGCGTGATAGAAATATCAGCAACTCATTAATCCATGATGTGTGAATTGCTTAATGGGGCAGGGAATATTCTTGTGCTTGTGGCTTCTTCAGGCCTTGAAATCCACATTTTGTCCGAGCTGCTGCAGGATGATCCCTACCTCCACAACCTTCCCATCTCCCTACATGCTTATTTGCTCCCCTGCCTGCATTAGTATGAGTTCTCCTCAAATAATTTTACAAAAAATCTACATTTTTAAAATATTCTACTGTATATAAAGGGGTTGCTGATTTTACATTTCCTTAACTAATAAATGCCTACTGTGTGGGTCAATGCCTTGTGAATGTCTCAAGATCGCACTTGGCTCGATCCAACCCCAAAGTGATTGTTTTTTTCATTTACTTCAGAGGGTTATAATTCAGAATTATGAAAAAAAAACCCACACCCCGATGTCTTGCTAGCAATCCAAACTATTCTTTATGCAAAGGCAGAAGTGTCTTACTTCTTTTCAGACATGATTTACCCACTCAGTAACACTCAAACTAGGTCAAAAACAAGAGGTTCGTTTATACAGCATATAATTAACCAGTGAAACCTGGTGCCGCAGGAGATTGCGGAGGTTAATGATACGATGTCTGGTTCTGCATGTGGAGTCTTGCATGGAAGCCCAGTAAGTGGGACACGCTACAGAGCAGCAGCACAAGGGAGTTTTTACCCTTTCCAATAAAATTAGACTGTTTGTGTTACTGTGTTCTTGCCATCTCCCATCTGTTTCCCTGTGCCTCTTGTCTCTCGTATTAAATCCTGAGCTCTCGCAATGGGTGACAACAGAGGGCTTTTGGTAGGGACTTTGACAACCTCTATCGGTCTGCTGTCGGTAAAAGGGATAAGGCAATTTTGCCTAAAAGCCTGCTCTTGTTCAGAAGTGACACCGAGGCAGAGATTAGAAATAAAAAATGGTACTGAGCAAGTGGAAAAGGAAAATTCATGTGTATTGCTGCAGGCAGCCACACAGCCCTGTAAGAGGCTTGGTATGAAGTGTAATATCCCCAGGATCACTCCGGTTCGAACTAATATTTAATTAATAGCTTTTTGAGGGGAACATGGCACGATGATTCCTCTCCCCTAGATTTTTCCCTTTCTTTTTTCCCCTAAAGTTTAATTTACCTTTTTGCCTTTGCATTATTAAAGACGTGTAAACCCAGCTCGATACTCTCACCCAGCACCATCTGAGAACACTCTGTTATGCAGCTTGAAACGCTTGAAACTGAATCAGCTCAGGTGCTTCAGAGCTTGTTAGCTTTAGCTCAGACAGCTTCTGCAGCCCAGTGCCAGCGCTGTGGCTCGCAGGAGGGATTGTTAATTAGCTGAGATGCAAATGCACTCAGAGATTCGGGGCCCTGCCTGTGCTGGGGACCACAGAAGCAGCTCTGCAGTGTGGCAGAGATTCATCACTTTGCTGTGCTGAGCCAGAAATGACTTCACGTAGCGCTGGTGGGACACCTTGTCACTGCTGTCCCAAACTTCCTGCTCCAGGGGTGTGACATGTAGCACGGAGAGGCTGGAGCTGGCTCCGAGCAGAACCAGCTGAGCTCTGCATCGCTCCGAGACCCAAATTGGCCCTGGAACAAGTGCGGCTCCATTTGTATGCGCTGCTGATCCCGAACCATTAAATCATATGGAAACCACGCTGACTCCACACAAAGCCATCTCGGGGATGGATAAATCCATACAGCTGCCAGTGCTTTAAAAATAAAGAATTCAAGGCACAGCGCAAAGGGAACTGGGTGAAATGTAGTGGCCCCTGTGAGCTGGGAGGTCAAACTGATTGATACAGTGCTTTGTTCTGGTGTTAAAGCGGTGAATCTGCAGCTGAGGCTCCAGAGCAGAGTGATAATAACAGCAAGAGCAGTGCCAGTAAGGGAAAGCCAAGCAGTTGGCAGAGCCATGGCTGCAGCGAGGTGGGGAATTCGCAAGAGATCTGAGTAGGCAAAAGGGAACAGTTCCCTGCACTTGAAGCTAAGAAATGAACAATCGGGGTAACAAAAGAGGGCACTGAAAAATTCAGGTCAGCAGGTCGAGGGAGGTGGTTCTCCCCCTCATGAGACCCCACCTGCAGTGCCCTGTCCAGCTCTGCACTCCTCAGCACAAGACAGATGTGGATCTGTTGAAGCAGTTCATGCTCTGAGGGCTGGAACATCTCTTCTCTGGAGCCAGCCTGGGAGAGCTGGGGGTGTTCACCTGGAGAAAATAAAGCTCTGGGGAGACCTCAGAGCCCCTTCCAGGGCCTAAAGGGGCTCCAGGAGAGCTGGAGAGGGACTTGGGATAAGGGCCTGGAGTGACAGCAATAGGCTGAGTGGCTTCAAACTGAAAGAGGGCAGGGTTAGGTGGGATATTGGGAAGAAATTCTTCCCTGAGAGGGTGGGCAGGCCCTGGCACAGAGTGCCCAGAGAAGCTGTGGCTGCCCCTGGATCCCTGGAAGTGCCCAAGGCCAGGTTGGACAGGGCTTGGAGCAACCTGGGATAGTGGAAAGTGTCCCTGCCCATGGCAGGGGGTTGGAACTGGATGGGCTTTAAGGTCCCTTCCTTCCCAGATAATTCTGTGATTCTGTGACCCTATGAAATTCTTATTTGTGGGTACAGGCAGGATGGATTCCTGCAGGGAGTTCTGGCGAAGAAGTGGGAGGTTTCTATAGGAGGAATGAAGGATTGCCAGAAGTCCTCGCTTGGCCCAGTGCCTTTAGAGAACAGCAGTAATAAAACATGCGGTGCCTCCTGGTAGCAGTGCTGGTAATAACCATCCAGATGAATATTGATGTTGATATAAATAAAGCTCTATGCAATTACAATCAGCTAAGGTTAGGAAGGTATTATTTTTCCGGATTGAACAATTAAGTGCAGTGTGTGCACTTACAGATAGAGCAGGTTGGAAGAAGGGAAAGATTTATATTGTCTTCTGAAACATTCAACACTGGCCACTGTCAGAGACAGGAAACTGCATCGATCTGTTTGGGAATGGCAATTTCTCTTTCCTGCAGTAGCAGCAAAATATCTGTGCTGGGAGTTCAATGCCTCACTTAATTTGATACTAAAAGGTATCTTGGTGGACAGAGATATATAAAACTCTGGCATGATGTAGTGAAAATCTTGTTTATGCCTCTGCATAGGAACAGTTTGCCTTATGATAAGACAGGAGCTTAAAGTAAAACCTGAATGTAAACATAAAATGTGAGTCAGGAAGCAGCCAACCTCCAGCCTGCTTCCTTCCACTGCATGCCAAAACTTCCCTTCCAGTGTGAGAAATTAGGATTGGCCATGTGAGAAACCACACAGAGATTTTGAAAATCACAGAATAGTTTGAGTTGGAACAACTCAAAGACCTTTGAAAGATCATCTTGTTGCAGGTGTCATGTAGGTGAGGTATCCTGTACCTGCAGTTTGGCAAAGAAAATCCTGATCAAATTGTGTGTTCTTGTCAGTCAAAGACAGATAAATGTTGCTGTTGTGATGGAGGATTATGGATCAGCTGGGAAATCATTTCTGTTACATGCTGCATCACCCTATTAGATTTAGTCCTGGTGCTCCTCTCTGCCAAGTGTTTGTCCAGGGGATCTGCCTGGCCTTTGGGAGAGTAATAATGAATAACTAAACCTTTTACCATCACAATAATAAATAAATTTTAATGGTGAATTAAGGAACAGAATGAGGGAAAATCCAGCTCTTGCTGCCAGTTGATATCTAACTGGACAGTCAGATGTGGAAGTGTTAATGGAGGTGGATAAATGAAAGAGTGATAAAATCACACAATGTCTATAAACATAAATCAGGAACAATAAAATAGTGGCTGCACAGATTCACCCTCAGATTTTTAGGCAGAAACCAGCTGTAAACCTACATATAGGTTTGTATATAAAGCCTATGGAACTGGAGCTGTTTAGCCCAGAGCAAAGGAGGCTCAGGGGGAACTTCTCGCTCCCTACAACTCTCTGACAGGAGGGTGCAGCTAGGTGGGAGTTGGTTACTTCTCCCTGGGAACAGTGACAGAATGAGAGGCAATGGCCTCAAGTTGCACCTGGGAAAGTTTAGATTGGATATTAGAGAAGACTTCTTCATGGAAAGTGTGGGCAGGCATTGGAACAGGATTCTCAGGGAAGTGAAGTCACCATTCCTGGAAAGATTTAAAAGATGTGTAGATGTAACTCTTAGAGACATGGTTTAGTGGTGGCCTTGGCAGCGTTAATAGTTAATTTTGATTTTACAAGACCTTTTCAATCTAATTGATTTTATGATTCCATTCTGTGACTGTTCCTGGGCTTTTAGATCCTGACTAGACTACAAAATGTTTCTTCCATGTTCTCTTAAGTGCTGGCCAGTTCAGTGCTACCAGTCCACATCTGCAGAGCTGACCAAACTGAAACCCACAGAAGAGAAAAAGTTTTGAGTATAATTTCTGACCCAAACATTGGATGCACCCGGGTCTAGTTAAAACATATGAGCCAAGGAAAATAATTGGAGAACTTCATCAAAGGGTGTTTAATCACACCTCCATGGCCACGTTGTGTCCTGCATCCCTGCTGGAGCTGACAGGTGAGGTGTGGCTGAATCAAATTCTCCTGGTGCTATAAATGGTAATTATGTGTCCTTTAATTCTGAGGTGAAAACAATTAATTTCTTGAAAGAAAACTCTGTCTTAATTTTCTTCACGTTTTCCTACCAGAGCACCACATCAATCATTTTCCTTCTCTAAAGTCAACCTCAGCCGTTGACTTGTCTCAAACAATTGTAGGATGAACCTGCTGTCAGAAACCACCTTCTGCTGCTTGGCCTGACTGAGCTGCCCCTGACCCCTGGCAGGAACTCGCTCACAGCCTCTCTACACCTTTTATTTGCTGTTCTACTTACAGAGAAATGAAGGGGAAAACCATAAAAATAACGAGCATGTAAACAACTCTGCCAGGGAGCAAATAGCTCCGAGGAAGAGCCGTGAAAAATCACACAGAGCAGAGAAAGTCTCCTGAGATAAATGTGACTATTTAGGGCAGCCAGACAGTAATTGCAGCGTTTGCAAAAGTCAGCATGAATATGCCACATTATTCCCAGCAAACATCATGTTTGAGGGACACAGCCCATTTTCTGTTCCTGAGGCCGGTGATTTTCTTTTGGTTTGTTCTCTCCCTAATGGAGCAGACTTTTGGAATAATTTTCCCAGTGCTTTGGTCTCTCCCTTGCAGTTTTATGGGCTGTTACCAGCACTGGTGGTATCTGATGTGTGAAAACTGAGACAAGTTAATTTGGATTAGGGGTAACGGGAGTGCTGTAGTGCCACGCTTGGATGAGCTTTGTCCTAGAAGGGAGGTTTCTGGGAGAAACAATATCTGTGAGCAGAGGCATCATTTGCTGAGAGCAGTGAAATGTAGGCTCTTCGGAGGGAAATTGAGAAAACAACACTGCAACCACTTGTAAGCCTGAGCTCCCTTCCCTGACTTCTGGGATTTGTGTGAATGCGAGTACATTGTCATTTTCTACGTCCTTCCCTGCTTAATACCCAGCAAATGTTTGTTCTGCAGGATGCAAGGGACGTGTGAGCATTGCTCAGGAAGCAGGATCAGGCTGCAGTGTGGTCTTGATGGATGTGGGAGCAAGATGGGAAAGTTTCTGTGGTGAGGCCCTGGCACAGGGTGCCCAGAGAAGCTGTGGCTGCCCCTGGATCCCTGGAAGTGTCCAAAGCCAGTTTGGATGGGGCTTGGAGCAGCCTGGGACAGTGGAAGGTGTCCCTGCCTGTGGCAAAGTTTCTGTGCTATCTGTCATACATCACTTCCATATGCTCATCCCCTGAGTCTAACCCTAAATGATCCTAAACCAGAATTAAAGCCTATGAGATTTCTAAAGCAAAGACAGCTGGGGTGCTTTTTTTAAAAATGTTTTCAAGGATTCATATTTTTGGTCTACTCTCCTCTTGTGATATCTACAAATTACCTTTGCTCTGGAAAGCAAGCTGGTTTCCCATTATTCCAGAGTTTCGAACCTTTAAAACCTTGTATTTTACACATTGTAGTGAAACACTTCTCTGAAAGTGTTCAAGAAAGGGGTGGATGTGGTACTTGGGTGAACGTGGCAGTGCTGGGTTAATGGTTGGACTTGATGATCTTAGAGATCTTTCCCAATCGAAATGATTCAATGAATCCATGAGACATCTCAAAGGTTGCATCCCTGTGGCCAGGGACACACAGCAGGTGTGGAGGGAGCAGTGACACCACTGTCACTCTCTCTTTGGATGAGCAGGGTGTGTTACACCACAAAGTGTCACTGTAGGTGCCACGGTGCCTCCTCCTGTGTTAAACCTGTCCCCAGGATTTGTTAAACAACAGCATTTTAGAGGGGCTGTGAGCTCTGCTGCCAGACCTCAATTCCCCTTCTAATTATACCTGGCCACTTTTGATAAGCTTTTTTTAAATTTGCAGCTCTCCAGTGCTGTGCATTCAGCATGATGGTGCTACAGCAGGGTGTATTTGTGTGGTGGATGATGTTGTTACTCTAAATCACTAATCCTAAAAATCCCCAGGGGAAAAAAGAGGTATTTGAACATTATAAAACTGCATATTTGCCTACTGCTAATTAGTCAAATATAACCTGCAGCCTGAATCTTCTTGGAGACTGGGGAGAATAAAAATACCCTGAGAGCAGGTGGGGAAGGGTTTTAACAAAGGAAACTTGGGCTGTGAAATTGAAATATTCTTTCTGGCTCGGAGAAAGCAAGAGCACTCATCAAGCAGGGAGGCTCTTTATCTGGTGTCTGACAGTGCCACAGGGGACAGCGAGATGCTGCAAACCAAGGTCATTCCTGCCTCTTTGAAGTGATGCATTCCTACATGCTGGCACTGAGGGAGAAGCTGGACCTCCAGCTCAGCCAGACTGATCAGTGACACAGGTCAGGCAAAAAAAAACCAGCTGGAAAAGGCAGAAGTATCAGCACCCACATCCTCAGCTACTGAGAGCTAAAAGGGGTGAGGAAATTATCCCTTCTGACCTCATTTGGGATTGGATTTTTTCCCCAAGTATTTCTCCAGAAAGTCTGATAAATTGTCATGTAAGAAAGGGAAGTAAAAGTCAGCAACCTATGGATGGCAGATTCTTTAAAATACTCCCTTTTTGAGTTGGGAATCAGAGGAGAAAATGAGACAGCTTTTAGGATCAAATCTTACAAAAAATTAGGTACATATCCACCCAAAGGGCTATGGGGACACCTACAAACCAGTGAAGATGGTCAGACACTGGTATGGACACTTGTCTGTCACTGTGCACTTGTTGGCATTGCTTTGGGATGCTGTTGGCATCTCGTGACTGGATCAGGCATGGTCTGAGGAGGCCATGGAGCAGCAGCTCCTGCTGGTCAGCAGAAGGAAAGAGCCACCCTGTCCTGGGGGGGAGAACAGGAGCACAGCTCAGCTGCATCAAAAGGAGCCCTGCTCTCAGGTCAGAGGATGAACCCTGACCTTCTTCATTTACAGGCAGAGATACAGTCAATTAGCTTATTTATGGGGCAGAAAAAATGCCTGAGCTTTTAAACTATGTCCTGTCAGTGCTTTCAGCTGCCACAGCACCGCCTGAGGAGGAAGAGCAATGATGGCTCTTTAGTGGAAGAACTGTCACAACATTTATCCAGAGCTGAGTGACCTGTTAGTTCCCAAGAAACACCAGAGCTCTCCAGCATGGAGCAGCTGACAATTTTTAAAGCCTGATGATGCTGTGAATAACAGGGGGGAGAGGGAATAGGGAGAGAGAGGCTCTGTTTTAAGGAGCTCAAAGCTGTAACAGCTCCCTCACAGTCCTGGTCAGCTGGAGAGGCTCCTGGCCTGTGTCTGCTCTTAAATGTTAATGCAGCATGACAAGAGGATGTAGAGGGAGAGGGGAGACTTCGTCAGGGCCTTACATGGAGGCTCTACAGCCTCCTCCCTCCCCTGGGGCTGTGGGTGCCTGTGCTGGGGAGAGCTCTGACAAGGTTCAGCCATGGCCTTGGCTCCTTCTGTGCTCTGAGTGTGTGGCAGGACCTGCTGTGGGAGGACCTGTTTGAGGTCTCTTTCCTGGATTTCAGGAGCTGCACTGAAGCTCATTCCCTTGCTTGAGAGATGCTGAGGGCTCTCTGTGCCCTGCCTTGTGCCTTGCTGATCCTGACCTGCTCCTGGCTTCCTGGACCTGCCTCGATGCTTTGGATTTGTCTGGCATCTGCTGGACTCTTGGCCACTCTCACTGGACCTGCTGTGCTGTCCTTGCCCGTGTGCTGTGGGACCATGCCCACGTTGGGAGGCTCATATGGGTTCTCACCTGCATTTCCATTCCCCTCCAGGTCACTGCAGCACCTGAGTGCTCAGTCTCTGTCCTGCACTCCCAGGATCAGGCCTCTGCCTTGGACACAGGATTCTCCCCCTCATTCTCAGTCACAATCCCAGATGAGTGCCAACATCTTTCATAGAATCATAGTCTGGGTTGGAAGGGATCATCCAGTGCCACCCCCTGCACACCTTCCACTATCCCAGGTTGCTCCAAGCCCCATCCAGCCTGGCCTTGGACACTTCCAGGGATCCAGGGGCAGCCACAGCTTCTCTGGACAACCTGTTCCAGGGCCTCACCACCCTCACAGGGAAGAATTTCTTCCTAATATCCCATCCATCCCTGCCCTCTGGCAGTGGGAAGCCATTCCCTGTGTCCTGTCCCTCCATCCCTTGTCCCAAGTCCTCCAGCTCCCTTAGAGCCCCTTTAGGCTCTGGAAGGGGCTCTGAGGTCTCCCTGGAGCCTTCTCTTCTCCAAGTCTCTCAGCCTGGCTCCAGGGCAGAGGTGCTCCAGCCCTTAGAATATCTTTGTGGCCCTTTGACAGTCATTGAAGGGGACAGAAACGCTGCCACATCGCTGCCCTGCTGGCTGCCCCCCTGGTGTGATCCCAGCACAGGCAGACGCTGTTGGGAGCATCTACACAGCATTGCACCCCGAACTGGTGGCCTCTGAACACCCTGAGGTGAATCTGGCCTCTGAGGGACGATGTCTGTGCCCCAAGAGTTTCACATGAGCTTCTCCAAAGCGGGACCTTTGCAAGGTGTGGGGACAAACAGTGATGGGAAGGGAGGTGACTGTCACAGCCCTGAGTGCACCAGCAGGTTCTGCAGCCTCTTCCCTGCCCCTCCCAGGGCTTTAGCTGCAGGTGCTCAGGGTCAGCCCTGGCACAGGGCAGCTGCAATGTTGGATCAGGCTGCTGTGGAAACCTGAGAATTCCTGCTCGGAGTTTCTGCCCGTGAACCTGCCAACCCTGGGCTTTCGAGCTCTGTTTCAGCACAGTGCCCCTGGTCCTTGCCTGAGCTGGGGTGCAGATATGGCTCTGCCTGCCCTGCCTTGCCAAGCAGCTCTTCCTGGCAGAGTGAAGTAGGAAGTAATATTAAAAAATCAAAGCTTATTCCCATTCTGCTCATTTAAGTATTAAAATGGTGGGATTCTTTGCCAGTATAAATGTGTAATTGATTATTAATTCCCTTTCCAGAGGCATCGAGCCCTTTAGTGCCCGTTTCACATGGACTGCAGATGGACACAGAATGAAACCCCGGTGGATGGGGCTGCATTTAGCAGGCAGAAAGCACATCTGGCTTATTGCTTATGCTGTTCAGGCTTTTAAAAGTCAAAGTACTCGGGGCTCCCTGCTGATAAAAATATTCTGAGCTGCTGCTTGACTCCAGGGTGAACGTAATGTGAAACCTCCTCAAAGCTTAAAACACTCTCACCTCCTCCTGAACTGCTCCTCTGGTTGCACCGCCTGCCCCGGGGCTCTGCTCTGAAGCCGAGCACGGAGCTGACAGAGCTCACGGGGAGGAGTAGGTTCATCCCCTCTTTTCTCTGGCTCCGGTCTCTGATCTGCCTCACAGCTGCCCTCACCAAAACCATCGTGGCAGAGCGGGACAGGGATGAGCAGCAGGGTGTCAGAAGACTTCAAGCCAGTTGTGTCACTTTTACCTCCTGTAAAACCTGGGCAGAAAGTGAAAAGCTGCTGAGAGCTGCCTCCAGGATCCCTCTGCTTTCTTTGTCCTTGGAGGGTGAGCCGGGGAGTGGAAGAGGGAGCCCAGATGGGACAGTGACAGCAGGAAAATGGCGATTAAATGTATGTAAGCCATGATAACATAGCAAAGACATGAGAACTCAGGGTAAATTCATAATTAAAAAAAAAAAAACCCACAAATAACAAACATAGGAAAGAAGGTCAGTGTGGATTTGAATGTTTCAATATTAATACAGGGGAAGAAGGGATGGTTCTTCATGCTGGGGGCAGCTGAACCTTAGAACTCCTTGCCAGAGGCTGTGGATGTAGAAAGCTTTCCTGGGTTGAAAGGGAAATTAAGACAGGACTTTGGAGAGACCTGCTGAGGATTACCAAGCAGAAAAGCCAGGTTCACAGAATTCTCTGGGATGAAAGTAGTTGGGAGCTCTAGTTCGTGGGGGAAGTATCACTTATTCTTTCTTTGACATGTGCTTCTGGATACTTTTGAAAACGACTTACACATTCCATCTGAATCAGTATCCCTGTCCTTTTGCCCTTGTGATAGTATTTATATATTAACAAGAAACCATTAACACGAATATGAAAAAGCTGAGTAATTATTCAATGATTCTTCCCATATTTAGTTTAAAACAAACCCTTTATCCTGAGCATATTTAAACAAGCCAACATTACATTTCTTTAAGGCATGTGATAGAATGCATTCAATTCAGGGAGAATCAGACAAATAAACCTCCCATGTACTCAACAAATGCTCACAAGATTGAAGATTTAGATTACAAATTATGACATGTTCTTCTGCAATAATGTACAGCAAATAGAAGGATTTACATCCTGCTACAGTATTAAATAAGCTGTTCTAGAGGTTAATGAATCTGCTTCCCAAATTCCTAGGAAATGCAAATTTAAGGCTTTGTTTCCTATGTTCCTCCATCACGGATGTTTTGGGAAGAAATGAAATGAGCATTACGATGTGATTTGGAGACTGTCATTACCATGTGGATGTAGAGCTCAGCCAGGGTCTTAAACTGATGTCTTGGTGACACAAAATGTTTAATGATGTCTCTCGTGACATCCTGTCTCCCTCCTGACAGTGTGGGACAGAAGTGTGGCTGCTGCAGAAGGTCCTGAGCTGCCTGGTCTTGCCAGCTGCTGTCACAGGAGTGTCATGATCCATATTGTGGGTGAGACATCAAATCTCCACTCAGAAAGTGACTGATATCTCCTCCAGCACCTTTTCACTGACGCTGTGGTTCCTGGACAGGTGTAAAATTGAGCGTGCTGAGCTTTTACTTTTACACTCCTCCCCCATTCTGCAATGCTTTGGATTCACTGTTTGCGTATCTAAGGTCACAGAATCCCAGAATGGTTTTTGTTGGAAGGGACATTAAAGCTCATCCCATTCATATCTCAGGTTGCTCCAAGCCCTGTCCAACCTGGCCTTGGACACTCCCAGGGATCCAGGGGCAGCCACAGCTTCTCTGGGCACCCTGTGCCAGGGCCTCCCCACCCTCACAGGGAAGAATTTCTTTCCAATCTTTCATCTAAACCTGCCTTTAGATATAACCTTCACTGCTCAGACACACACAAGGTGCATTCACATGTCATAAATACGTGTTTGTGAAAGGCATAAAGCCTGTCAGAGCCTTCTCTTTCAGACCAGGGTGTGTACCTGCCCTTTCAGGCAGAGCTGTGTGCTATCAGTTGAGTAATTCACAATTATTTACCTTGGAACCAGCACTGTTGGCCTTTTAAACCCAGGGTTTGTGTCCAGCCCTCCTGCTCACTCAGGCAGTATTGGTGAAGACATTGGAGCTCTAACAAGCCATTATGTCTATTTTAACACAACCACCAAATGCCAGCTTGTGTTCATCCAGAAAGATGTCAAGGGTTTTGATTTCAGTGTGTTCTCTTCTAGTTTAGTTTCAAATTTTAGGGAAAGTTACAGCATTTGCCATGCTCTGTTCTTTCCCAGTCATGGCTAGGATCATTAAATCCTAAGGAAATCCTGAAGGCAAGCAATCTAATAAAGCAGCCTTTTGTTCTGTGGCTGGCAGGATAATTCAAACAGGAGGTCAGTCAAAAAATCACATTTTCCTGAGTGCCATATGGAGCTGAGTAGATGAGTGCCCTGCCTCTTTCTAACCCCCATGCAAGGGAAAGAAGAAGTGAATTTTCATTTAATACAGCCTAAAAACCCATTCAGTGAAATAACTGCAAGGTATTTTCCCAGCAAGGCCCTGCTCGTGTTGGCTGGCACTTCCACAGCTCCCTGGGGATTTAGGGAATACTGCCTGAGTTTGTCTGATCCCCTTGGCTGGGCTGCCTGACCCTGCATGTGCCATTTCCAATAAGTGCTGACCCCACAGCACCCTGAGGAAAGAAACTTTAAAATATATTCAAACCATGCTGCCATTTCAGATTGTGCCCTGAGTTTGGCTGTTTTGTGGATTTTTTGTTTGTTTGTAGTGCTTAACACAGAAAGATTCTCCCAACACTCCAGTATTCAGTGGTGCATGTTTATTTTTATGTCTTCTGCCCCAAATACTCAGCCCATGCTTTTCTCTACAGTTTTTTTCTTTTACATAAGGATTTTCTGCTTAAAAATGGAAGCAAAGATTGGCTTCAAATTCCCTGGCAAAGCTTCTCATATGGGATACAGATTGTGTCAGCTTATCTGGCTCAAGCCTGTCTGCATGTAACCTTGTTTTCTTTGGAACTTCAGTGCTGCTCTGTGCCTCATTGTTCACATTTCTTACAGCTGGGCTTGTGGCAAGAGAAAAATCAGCTTTTTGTTTCTCTCCTGCACCACTGGGTAGATCACTGCTGACATCTAGATGGAAATATTTTTTCCTTATAAATGTTTGGACTCAGAAATCAAACTGGAAGTGTTCAAAGCCGGGTTGGATAGGGCTTAGAGCAACCTGGGGTAGTGGAAGGTGTCCAAAGCAGCAAGCCTCAGCAGGGATGGTCAGATTGTGAAGCAAGGCAGCCCTGCAGCAGTGGGATGTTTTCATGGGGAGTGGAAGCTGTCAGAGGAGCAGCAGAACATCAGTGGTTATTCACTGCACGTGGTGCTGAGCAGGGCTGCTATTGCTTAGAGACAGCAACAACTCAGTAGCACTCAGATAACGTCTCCACATCATGATTTTTGAGTTCAGAGCTCCCTTGTTCAGGAATGATTTATTGTTTACTCTTTTTATTCTGCTCTTTTTCAGATGAACGTCCTGGGAGAGCAGTTTGTGTTGTGCTACTACCACAATACCTGCAATGAGAAATATAGAATGATATCACAGAATGGTTTGGCTTTGGGAAGATTATTAAAGATGATTCAGTTCTACACCCTTGCCATGGGCAGGGACACCTCCCACTGTCCCAGGGTGCTCCAAGCCCCAATGTCCAACCTGGCCTTGGGCACTGCCAGGGATCCAGGGGCAGCCACAGCTTCTCTGGGCACCCTGTGCCAGGGCCTGCCCACCCTCACAGGGAAGAATTTCTTCCTAATATCTAATCTAAATCTCTCCTTTTTAAACTTTATTTCCCCTTGTCCTATCACTATGTGTCCAAGTTGTATCACTGGAAAAATGCCACCAGCTGCTGCTGCTGTTCCAGCACAGCTCCCACTGCTCAGCTGGACAAGTGCTTCCACCCAAAGGCACCCAGATCCCATCCCCAGCCACATCCCCATCCCCTGCCTCATCCCTGCACCCCCTCCCCATTCCAGTACTCCATCCTCATGCCCATCTGTGTCCCCACACCATCTTCACACTCACATCCTCATCCCCTGCTTATCCCCATCCTCATCCCCTGCTCCGCACCCATACCTATCCCCACACCCCATCCCCATCCTCATTCCTGACAGGGAAGATGTGTGCTGATGTATTTACAAACAATTCCATGGGTGAGGGGATGGCTGTTAACATCTTTGAAAAGGGGCTTAATGTCCCTACCAGCTTTGGGGAGCANGCACCCATACCTATCCCCACACCCCATCCCCATCTCTGTCTCCATCCCATGCCCATCTCCAGCCTCATCCCCATCCCTACACCCTGTCCCCAGTCCCATTCCCAGTACCATCCCCACACCCCATCCCCATCCTCATTCCTGACAGGGAAGATGTGTGCTGATGTATTTACAAACAATTCCATGGGTGAGGGGATGGCTGTTAACATCTTTGAAAAGGGGCTTAATGTCCCTACCAGCTTTGGGGAGCAGAGAGAGCCCAGACAGCCTGACTCCAGAAACAGCCAAACGGGGCCACGCAAGGCTGAGTTTGTGAACTTTGGGGAAAAGGACAGGTTCAAAAGGGAATAGTGGAAGGCTGCACCTTCTTGGTACCTCAGCAATGGGGAAAGGAGAGGCACCGTGTGGCTGGGAGTTTGGGATAAAGCAAGGCTGTAGCTGCCGAAACCGAGAGAGAGAGAGAGAGAGAAAACGCCGCAGGCTGTGCCCCAGTGGCTTCTCTCCCTTTATCCGAATAAAGTTGCTGGACTCCTCTGTCTCCTTTATGGCCACTGGCTTTTCATAGCGGCATTTCCCGAGGGATTCCCCAGCCCCGTTCCCTGCCCCGTTCCCAGCCCCGGTCCCTACCCCGTTCCCAGCCCCGGTCCCTGCCCCGTTCCCAGTCCCGTTCCCTGCCCGTTCCCAGTCCCGTTCCCAGCCCCGCTCCCAGTCCCGTTCCCTTCCCTGTTCCCAGCCCCGTTCCCAGCCCCGTTCCCTGCCCCCTTCCCAGCNNCCAGCCCCGTCCCCATCCCGTTCCCTGCACCGTTCCCAGCTCCGTTCCCTGCCCCGCTCCCAGGCCCGTTTCCTGCCGCGTTCCCTGTCCCGTTCCCAGCCCCGTCCCCTGTCCCAGCCCCGTTCCCTGTCCCGTTCCCAGCCCCGTTCCCATCCCGTCCCCAGCCCGGTCCCTCCCGGTCCCTCCCGCTCCTCCCGGCGCTGTCCCGGCGCTCCCCGCGCGGCCGCTCCGCGCCGCCGCCTCGGTGGTGAGGCGGGCGGGGCTGGCGCTGAGGGAAGCCGGAGGCCGAGGCCGCGGGGCCGCCGGGGGAAGGGAGGGGAGCGGTGGAGGGTCCTGGGTGGGCAGGGGGACACTGACCCTGCTCTTCATCCTCCTCCTCTGCCCGCGTGCCCTCCGCGTCCCCCGGGCGGGGCGATCCGGGGCGTGTGCGCGGCTGGGAGGGCGTGGGGGGAGTGAACTGGGAAGGGACTGAGGTGAACTTGGGATGTGCGGGGTGTTTAGGGGGGTTGGGAAGGCGATGAGGGGAGTTTGGGGATGTGGTGGTGAGCAAGGGGGTGTGTGTGTTGGGGTTGGGATGGCGTGTCATGGATATAGGATTTGGGGGTTCCTTGGGGTGCTTGAGGGATAGAGGAGGAGGCGTGGGTTGGGCTGAGCAGGGATAACGTGAGGGTTTGGGAGCTGCGGGATGGGAATAAGGGTTTTGGGTGTCTGGGTGCTTGAGGGATGTGTGGAAGGCCTTGTCAGTACAAAGCAGTGCCCCGAGTGGAGGCATGAGTGTGTTTGCTTTCAAGGTGTCCGGGTTTATTGAAGAGTGTGGGAAGGGGGTTCTTTGGGGATTTTAGGATTCTTAATGTGAGGGAGGAGAGGGGTGAATAGGTGTAGTTATGTATCATGGGAGTGGAACGGGATGGATGTGGGATGGGTCCTTCACCGTGGCAGGGGTGAGCCGGTGGGATTTGGGTGGTGTCCGGGTTCAGGTGGATGGGGTGGGTGAATATTTGGGAGCAGGTAAAGTGGTTGGTGTTTCTTAGACCTAAAGGTGGGGCAGAACCTCAGAGCATCACAGAGTTGTTGCAGTGTGGTTTGGGGAAGGCTTTGGAGGATTTTCTGTTGGGATAGTGGGATTGATGTGGGAGCTGGATGCTGGGGTTGGAGGTTTGTGCGTGCTTTATTTCTGGTAATTCACAGGGGTGTGTGCAGACAGATTTGTGACGGTAAGAGTTTTCCACATGCTTCCCCTTGGGGATCAGGGTAAGCCTGTAGGATTTATAGGAGCCTAAAAGCTCTGGATATGCACAAATCCTGTGTTAAATTTTGAGATAGCAGCGTGTTTCAAATTGCTTTTACTCACTGCTCAGTCTGGAGAATGTCTCTGGTTGTGCTGTGGGTCTGGGATGTCTGTGGCTGCTCAGCACTGCTGGGGGCATGGAGGGAGGAGAGCAGCTGGGAAGGATCAGGTAGATACTGGTACAATCTTAGAAAATGAGAAATTTAACAGCATTTTGGATTTAGTTTTCTATATATCTGAGAAGAAGATAAAATCCACTTTGTGTTCCCTCAGGGGTGTGATAAATCTCCCTCATGAGCCACATCCTTGTTGGGTGAGACCCAAAGCAGCACTGGAGCTGCAGCTCAGGTTTTGTGTTTGATGAATCAACCTGAATCTCTTTCATGTTCTGGCATTCCACCTGTAGCTGTCCCTCTGGAGATCACCTGCCTGAGGAAGGCCGCTTTAGTGCAATAATTGTGGTCATGTATCATGTGTCCAAAAAACTTCCTGTTCTGCTTCAGGGCCATGGGAACATCTGCTAAAGCTTTCAGCTGTTCCTTCAGCTGGAAGGTCAGAGCTGGATTTGAAGCTGGACACATCTAGAGAGATGTGGCTCTGAGCAGGGAGAGACTGAATACTTGAGAGAAATCCTGGTAACATTTTTTGTGAATGTTGTGCCATTCTTGGAAGGAAACCTGCTTTTGATGGTTTGGTAATTTCTGAAAGAACCAGGTTTTTAACATAATGCCCCTCGTGAACTCCGCGCTAGTTTTTATTTGCTTTCACAGCCTTTTGAGCAGATTGTTTTCTAAGTCCAGGCAATAAAGCAGGAGTTTGTTGAACATTTGGAGAAGTGTGGCCTGGTGAGTTGGGTGTAATCTTCTTAACCCAGAGGAGCTTGCGTAACACGCAGTAAAGTGCAGGAGGTCTGATTGAGGCTGCCTTGATAATCCCTACACAGCCACAGGAGAGAGTTGGCTGCTCCTTAGGAAGTGAGGGAAGAAGGAATTGTGCTCCAGGTCACTTAGATATGCTGAAGAATTGTTTCTGAGATTGTGCTGTTACTGTGAGTCTTGCACTAAGCAGTTTTAGTCTGAAGCCTTGTTGGATGTACAGGTGCCTCAGGTGATGAAAAAGCAGCATTGTTTCCTCCTGTTGCCTTTCCCTAGTCTTAAAATTAAAACTAAAACATGGTTTATGGGGAAAAGGGATTTTTACCTTGATAGTCATTTTAGGATCCTTGGGTGCAGCACTTCATCTAGGTGAAATGCCCTGAAAATACATGTACACTGTCATACTGAAATACACACACTTAGAGGCTTTGCAAAATTAACATATTTATTGATTCTCCAATGCGAGGCTTGAGTGAACTTTCTGTTCTGAGGAACCTTCTCTTTGGATGGGCTTATTTTAGTTTCCAAAAATATGCTTTGGAGAGGACCTTGGTGTCTGGGGCTTCCAGACTGTTTGATCTCTTGGTTTAATGGTATAGTGGGTCTTAGTTAAGTTATCAGACTTGGACAGTTACAAGTATGTAGGTAAAAAGCACTAAGAATACATAAAACTATAAGAGTATGTAAGAGGGGTATAAAAGAAAAAGCAAAAAAATCATTCTGGCATCACTTCAGTCATAAATTCCAATTTGTTCTTCTGAAATAATTGCTTGAAATACTTCTCTAGGTTCTGCTTTGTGCCAGAACAGGTGGTCTGATGCTGACGTGATGTTATCAATTGTGAACTCTGTAAGATTGGATGTTGCTGAATCCGAAGCCTTGAGTTCATTGTCCATGTTCAGAGCTAAGGTCAAAGAGCTGCCACATGCAGACGGCTGCAGATCTTTGGGCTGCTGATGCTGTGCAGACAGAGGAAAGGGCAGCCAGTGTGACACAGTGACAGCATCGAGCCACCTGCTGACGTGCACACCTGGATCAGCACAGCAAGTTGTGATACTTTGTGCTTGGTCACAGGTGACGTGGCAGAAGTGGCTTGCAAGCAGTTAAAATTCCAAAGGCAGTGGCATTCGTGGCTGTTACTTGCCAAAACAACCCAGCTCTAAACATCATCTGATGGGCATGTAGCAAGGGCTTGTGCCAGAGGAAAAGGATAACCCAAAGCTTCATTCGCTGAGGAAGGAGCATGGACTTGTTTCTCCAGTGAAATCTGGCATTTGATTTGGAAATATTCCTGGTGAACATCTGATCTTTCTTTCCCAGACCAAAGGATCCCTCTGGCAGGCAGCTGACACTCAGTGACAGCCTTAGGCACTGCAGCAGGAAGGTTTGTACGGCTTGGAAAGTTGGAAAACTCTGTGCAGTTGGTTAACTGTAGGTGATGGTTGATAAAATATATATATATATTTAAATTTAAACTCTTGCTGTTAGGGGTATAGGAAGCTGAATAATTTCATAGCCTAGGTAGGTTTTAGAAATGATTTCTAAGTTTGGTACTTTCTCATTTTCCTGATCATCTTCTGGCTGTTTTGGAGTTATTTTGGAGCTAAACTTCATCAGCATTACCAACCCTTCAATCTAAAACTGCAATTCCAAGCAACTGTGCTTAGAAGTTGGCTTTGTTAAAGTTAATATTTCTGTTAAAGTTCATATTTTTGGGGTTTATTTCACTTTTATGTAAAAGTTTTGTGCACCGTTTCTTCAGTGGCTTCTAGCACAATACATTGAAGATTGATTGGATGTTTCAAGCTGATTGATAATAATCATGATTATTGCTGAAATTCTTTTTGATGTGTGTTGAAGTTTGTGAGTTTAGTTTGCTTTTGCAACTTAAATGACAAGCTGGAGGAGAACTGTGAGAGGGATTGTGGAAAAGAAAATCACATCTAATTCTTTAATCTCCACTTGAAAAGTTCAAGACAACACTTCTCAAGAGATGTCTGATCTTCTGTAGTTTTAATCTGCTTTTCTAAGAAAACAACTTCTGTGCCATTGTGTTTTCTGCTAATTCCTCTGCTAATTATCCTCTGATAATTGCAGTTGTTTTAACGTGCTGGCACCTTGGACAGAGGGATTGTTCCCACAATTTATGTGGGAATGATTCCTGTGAGGTAGAAATGAGACCCTCTTAGCTCTGCCTGTGGCAAGAACTCAACCCTTGGCAGACATCAGGAGAGTTTATGGTGCCTGAATTAGAAAGGGTTTTGCTCTCTGGACTTCTTAGACAAGAAAAGCTCGTCCTGATGAGCCACATTTCAAAGGCACTTTGAGCATCCTAATGAATTGTGTGATACAAGGCTGGTCAAAGCAGTTGTTGTCTCTATCAAAAGTTTGAACTCACAATGTGATGTTTTTTCCCTTTTTTTTAATTTCCCCAATGCTTTATTCCTGTAGTTTGCCTGAAGCCAAGGAAACGCCTTTGGCTTTCCTTTTTTCCCTTTTTATTTTCCCTTGAGTTGTTTGTGATAATCCCTTAAAATCTGCTGATTTAGAGCTGCTCTTTTACTGATATAACTTTAAAAAAAATTATGATTTATGATATGCATCATAAATATTTTGCATATCATTCCATAGTGTCTTTGAATGGGTCTAGAAATGAATATATTAGATGAGAAAATGAGTTGTTTGTTTTCCTTGAGGCAAAACACTTCCTAGGAAATGTTCACAGCAGATCGGATGGTAAATATACATGTAAATAGGGGCAATTAATTAGTTTTTAAAACTAATTTTTAATGAGTTCATTCTGATTCTCTTTCAGAGATGATGTGAAGTGCTGTTAATCCTCTGACACCGTGCCCTGGATCCTCATGGTATGTCTGAAGGACACATCTCTGCATGTTCTGAATATGCCAGGTGAAGCCCAAGAATAACTTTCCACGGGAGTTTGTGACCTCTTAAAGAGGAAGAAGTCAAGAGAGGGCAACTTTTATTCTATATTTAGCCCTAGGTGAGTCTGTAAAAAGAATCTGACAGGCTGTAGCCTAAAATTTATTTTTGGATTTGTGTGTTTCACTATGAAATAGAGAACTGCCACACTGGGCAGCTTTTTGCAGCTCCAGTGTAGATCAGCACACCAGTGGGGCTTAGCAGCTTCCAAAAACACCTGGAAGAGCTTTCCTCAGCATTTCTGATGTTGCCTTTTTCTGGTCTTAAAATTAAAACCAAAACACAGTTTATGGGGAAAAGGGTTTTTAGTTTGGTATTTATTTTGGGATTTTTGGTTACAGCACTTTGTGCAGGTGTAATGTTTTGAAAATGCATGCACTCTTTGTCACACTGAAATACACACAATTATAGGCTTTGCAAAATTAGCATATTTATCAAAGATTCTCTAATGAGAGGCTTGAGTGAACTTAGAACTTTTTTCTTGGATGGGCTTATTTTAGTTTACAAAAATATCTTTTGGAGAGGACTTTGGTGTCTGGGGTTTTTAGACTGTTTGGTCTCTTGGTTTAATGGCACAGTGAGTCTCAGCTGAGTTATCAGACTCAAAAAGTTACAACTATGTAGGATAAAAGCACTAAGAATACATAAAACTATTTTATAAAAGAGTATGTAAGAGGGGTATAAAAGAAAAAGCAAAAAACCATCCTGGCATCACTGAGGTAAAGCAGGAGGGAAAACAGGAATATTTTTCAGCTAGATAATTCCTCTATCAAATCCCCTGCCTCACCTTTTAATCTGAGAGGCAAAAATTGGACAGAGCCACGAGAACAGTTTGGTTGCCTTTCAATGGCAGAGGTGCTGTTCAGTTCCAGTGGTGAATTAAATCTCATCCTGCCATATTCCTACCTCGAATTTCGGAACGAACTGAATTCAACCTTTCATTTCCAGGTTGTCCTCATGAATACTCCCGTGGAGAATGTCCATGATCCTCTTTGCCTGTGTGGTGCGGGTGAGGGATGGACTTCCCCTCTCAGCCTCCACAGATTTCCATCTCAACCAGGACTTTCTGGAGTGCAGGAAGAGATTAAAGGCGTTATCCTCGATCCTGGCGCGCTATCCGAGTCGGGGCACGGCCAAAGGACGTAACCTGAGCATTCAGTGAGTCCCTGCCCTGCCTTCCTTGGGTTTTTGGGCTTTCCTTTTGGAAATCATTATCTTGGGGGCGGGTTGAACTCTGGGTATAGTTTGTAGTGCCCAATTCCTGTCTGAAATCCCACGGGGCTTGTCTAGGTTGTAAACTCAGAGGGTTTTGAAACCTTATTGCTCAGCCCCTGTTCAGTGTAGTCAGCATGTGTTTAGTTCTGTATTTGTGTATATTTATATATTCATATATTGTATTTTATATGTTAATTTATATAAATATACTTACATAACTATTATTTATTTTATACTATATTATATTTACACATTTTATTATATTTATACACTTACATTTATACATACACTATTTACATGTACACATCTACCTATTTACACTATATTTATAAATATCTAGCTATATATTTATATGCATTTTTCTTATTTTATTTCTATGTATTTTGCTCATTTTGTGTAGCAAAGCCTCCTGCTCAATGTGCAGTGCTTGTTACTCTTAGGAATTGGAGTTTCATGGATTTCTACAAATCCCTTTAAGAGGGCATCCAAGTGCCTTGGAATGAGTTGAGGAGAAGAAATTTGTTAAAGAAATTATGGAGAAAGAAATGAAGAAATTAGTTTAAACTCATTTAAGAAGTGAGTTTTAGCTTGTGATTGTATTGCTGGTGAGCAAATGGAAGAAAACTTTAAGTGACCCTAAGCTAAAACTGAGCATCCCTTTTTGGGGCAGTTAAAAAAATACATGAATTTACACTGAAACAGTTGGAAAAGGAGAGATTTTCCTCTCAATTCCTTTTCACTCAAAGCAAACTCGTGCCCTTTGATGCCAGCAAGTCCTGCTGCTTCTAATCTGTGATCTGTGCAGAAGCAGCTCAGCCCTGGCTCTGGAATGAGAGCAGTGCAAATGGATATGTGGCAAAAAGGCCATAAATTATGGGCAGCTTGGAAAAGGTGGTTTGAGGCAGGCATGGTGTTGATCCCCAGCCGTGAGCTGGGAGCAGCAGGAATTTGGGGAAGCTACCCAGTGCAGCTGGGCTGGCAGGGCCAAGCAAAACTGTCAATCCCAAGAACACAGGATAGCAAATAAATAAAAATGCGGTGAAATAGAAGCCATGGGTGTGAAATGAAGCTGGGATGAAATGCAGGAGCAGTAGAAAAGAGATAAATTGTTCACTATCAGAACTTGGGTGTTAAACTGATTTGTTGCTGACAAATACTGGGCTGCAAGGGAATGTATCCCTGAGAAGTCTCCTGGAAGGTTCAGACCATCTGCAAGTGGAAACTTTCACATAAATATGGATTCAGTGTTAGAGGAATCCCTTTTAGAGTAGAATTTTTATTGTGATGTAGCAGTAAGTGCTTGAAAATCTTGGGTTGTGCAAATCAGCAAATATCTCTTGCTGTTAAAATGATGTTGCCATGTTCAAGGGGAGCAAGGAATCCATCTGCTTCCTGGGAGCAAACTTCCTTGGTTTTAATTTTTTTCTGCATTTTCTTTCAAAATTGGTTTTCTGGCCATCTTGGTTTTTATTAATGTGATTTACAGCCAACCTGGGAGAAGAATGTCCTTGATTTGTACTGATGTACCAATTTCATAAAGTCTGTGATGTGATCTTCACTGTGCTCAGGCATCCTGGATGAGTTAGGAATAAATCATTGTCCGAGAATAAATAGATCTGCAGGGATTGCAGGACTTTGACAACAACAAAAATGAATTTTTTTGCAGTCTCCTCTCTCAGCTCAGTCTGTACATTTTGTTTTGACAGAAAGCACAGCTTCATCCTCGTGTTCAGCAGGACTTTCACCTTTTCATGTTGATGTGACTCTTTTTATTTCTATTTCAGTTTCCTTTCTTCTGGGGATATTGCCTGCATGGCAATCTGTTCCAGCAGCTACTCAACCATCATGGCCTTCTGCTTCCTGGAAGAGCTTCGGTGGGAATTTGCTGCTTCCTACAACACAAGGAGCATCAATTCAGCTTCCAGACCATATGCTTTTATTGAATTTGGTTTGTAACTTTGTTCTCTAATTGTAAAAAACCTCCCTCTGCCAAATTGATGATGTTTAACAACATCTCCTGGCCAAGGGCTGATGATAAAAGTGACTCTGGGTGTGCCTTTGCCTGCATGTGGAGAAGGAGGGGGAGATCTTAATGCCCTAAACTATTGGAGGATTTGGTTTGTAGCTCCTGAGAGTTCATCTCTTATGAACAAAATGTTGTGGTGATTGATGATCAAGCAGAGAAGAAATAAGAAATTGATATCTCAGACACTTTCTAACTTAATTAAAAAAAATCTGACAAGTGGAGACTGATGAGTACAGGAAAAAAAGGGAGACAGAATGGATTATTATGGGCAGCTTTATTTCTGGCATGACTTGGAGTCCTAATACCTCAGAACCATGCCCAGTGGTTCTTTTTTAACCTGACATCATTTGTTTTCTTGCCGAGTAGCAGCTGCTCTACTGAACCTCACACTTTTGAAAGACACAATTCCCTTGCAGTGAGAAATTTTTCTGGAAAAGGATAATATCCTGCAGTGGGTGTGCACACTTCTGTCCAGATTTCAGTAACAGTGTTCAACTCAGGCTTAAAAGCTTGAGAAATCCATCAGGAAAGCTTCTTACAGAGCCATGTTGGATTTTGGGTGGGTTCCCTGTAGGGCACATTACAGCCAGGATGTAATTTCATATTAAGATCCACATTACTCCTTTTTTTTTTAAACTTGAGTAGGAGTTGGGGAATTTCTAGCCTCTTTTAATTGCATAAAGCTTTTTTTAAACCAAAAAAAAAGCATTTTTTGTCAGTTTTGTTATTATACTTTATTATGTACTGAGTGCCTAATATTGCTGTGTGGTTATTTATTTATCAATTTAATCATCTTCTTTCCTATGTTGGATCGAAGCTGCACTTGATGCTCAAGATCTTAACCTTTTGTTTGGTAGTTACAGATAATTTTTATTATTATTTAGATTAGATATTTGGAGAAATTCTTCCCTGTGAGGGCGGGCAGGCCCTGGCACAGGGTGCCCAGAGAAGCTGTGGCTGCCCCTGGATCCCTGGCAGTGCCCAAGGCCAGGTTGGATGGGGCTGGGAGCAGCCTGGCACAGTGGAAGGTGTCCCTGCCCATGAGAGAGAGTGGGACTGGATGATCCTTAATGTCCCTTCCATCCCAAACCTTTCTGTGCTATAAAATACCTAAAAGAAGTATTTTCATTCCCTAACCAGCAGTGCAATTTTATACCTGAAACCAACAAGAAAAGAAAAGAAGGAATTAAAACAATCAAAGACAACACTGTGATATGATAAAACATCACCATCAGTAAGGTTTTAATAACACTAAAGATGAATTAAGCAGTTTCCCAGAGGTGATTTGAGCAGGTTTCCCTGTTGTTTCAGATAATGTCATTCAGAAGGTGAAGCACCATTTCAGCAGCACTCGTGGCTGCCGGGCCAAGGCCAAGTGGGACAAGGTGGAGGAGGAGCTGAAGCTGCAGCCCCCAGTGCAGCTGCAGCTGGAGGCCACAGAGCTGCTGAACGGGCTGAGCAATGGAGGGCATGCAGGAGGCCCTGTGGAGGTTGGTAAGTTACTTCTACACCAGGTGAAAGGAGATTTCCTCCTCCTGCACAGGGCAGAAAAACACGTGGCAGCTTTTGTGCAGAGAAATGTGTGTTTACATGGTGTGTGTGAACCCAAAAAAGGCTTTTTTTCTGTCGTAGTAAACAACATATGGGCTTTGCATTGCAGCAGGTATGCAGCAGAGCTTTGGAGGCTGCTGTGGAGTCTTTTTCCAGCCTTACATCAGCTTCTCTGAATGGAAAATACAGGCTGGGCTTGGTATTTTTCGTGTGAAACTTTCTTCTTTTAAAATCCTTGTTCGTTCAGATTGCTAAAAAAGCTCCATTGATTCATTGCTTGTTGCAGATTCCTAATGAAAGATCTGTAATTGCAGTCTGCATGAGTTTCTTCAGCCTTGAGGGAAGAAGAGATGAGAAAAATATGACCTGAGGGCAAAACTCTTGTTCCCAGGTTGTCTGGTTCAAGTCATTCTCTCTTCTTTGCTTTTTCCTTTTACCTTATTTTTTAAAATGCAATACATTTGACTAAAAATCTGAAAGAGGATCTGTATAAACAACACAAGAGGCTTGTCAGGAGCCTTTTTTGTGACAAAACCTGACTTTTTACTTGCTTTTGAAGTACCAACCTCTACTTCTTTGTTATAAAAATGGTACCTCTCACTTGTGTTTCAGTTGCACAGTCAAGGTCCTGCCTACCTCCTCCACAAATGAAATCATGGAATTATTTAGGTTGGAGAAAACCTTTAAGATCATTGAGTCCAACCAGAAACCAAACCCTGCCAAGTCCACCACTAAACCATTCTCTATTTTGATCCTGTTAGCACGATGGTTTAAATGCAGCTGGAGTGCCATGAGCTTGTATTTCCTTTTTTCTTCTTCTTGTTCTTGGCTTATGGAACATTAATAAAATTAATTTCCAGTTGCTCTTTTATACTGTTTGTGATAGATGAGCTGGAATCTAATTTGACATAGGTATTTTAAATTAGAGTATAGAAATAGGACTGGCCAGGAGGAATTAAAAATAGAATGGAAACCACTTTATTTGCCAGTCAGATTTGTGAGTGCTCCTCAGAACTGTGCTTGAAGGTTAAATCTTTTCATGTTGTGACAGGTCTTAGAAATTCTTGCACTTTTTTTTTTTTTAATTCTGAACAGCTTCAGTGCCAGTAAATATTTGTGATCTACTCTATGTTCACAGATCAGAAATATATTTTCACTTCTCTCTTACTCCTAATTGCTTTCCTTTCCTTTCCATCTGGCTTTTTATTTCTGGCTGTTCTCTCTGGTCTAACCCAAATACTCTTACAGATTGTTCTGCCTTTATTTTAAGGATCATGTTTATGATCATCTGTGTGCCTCCACTGGAGTCAGCTTTCCTGGCTTGTGTCTCTCTCCTCTCATCATTCCCTACCAGCTGAATCCCACTTTGCTGCTCTAAGTTTAGCTGTGTGCATAGTGTTTGTTCCATATTCATGTTATTTATACGATGGCTCTGCTCTACAAGAGACTGTTTGAAATGCTGTGGCTGCAGGAGAGCAGAATTTAATTGTGACTGCACTCCCTGGTGCAGATTGATCGATCCAGGGATGATCCAAACATTCCTCTGCTCACATGGCTGGAGCTGCTCCTGGCCTCTTTGGAGCTGGCTGAGCTCATCCTCTTGCTCCTCAGTTTGGTGTGAAAAGGATCAGAAAAGTCAGGGCAGCTTTGTCCTTGTTGGTATTTATAAGAACAAGAGATTTTTGTTCTTTTATTTCCATTCTTTCTGCTGTTTGTTCCTTCCTCTGTTCACTAAACCCAGCCCAAGTCTTGCTTCAGAAGGCCTCTCCTGGTGCCCTTGATCAGCACCCACAGAGCTGCTGCTGCTGCAGAGCCCTGCTCGTGTCAGTGTGGGCACGGCAGGGGCTGTGTGCAGGGCACAGGGGGACTCTGAGGAGCTTTCTGGGAACAGGGAGAGTTTGCACATCACAGCTGCCTCTGGGAAGCAGCAGAACAACTTGTGCCACTCGTCTTGTGAGCGAGCTGCTAAATCCTGTAACTTCCCTTGATGAGTGTTCTTCATCTTTTGTAGGCACACAGGGAGTCCATCAGAGGCCTTTTCAAGGGTGTTTTTTTTTTTTTTTGAAGCTGTCTCACTCTCTGCCTTTTGTGTGCTTGTATTTTAGTTGAAACTGCTGGAGTGTGATTTCATTTCTCACTCCTGGAGCTCTTTCTGTGGAGCTTTGAGTGAGTGACTCACTGTCCAACCCTCGTGCTGTGCCTGCAGGAGGCAGCTCCAAGCTGCTGCAGATTCTGGTGTCTCCCTCCAGTGAAATGGCCAGAGGCTTCTCCAGAAAATCTTTTATGGGCAGAGGTTTCAATTTCTTCACTCTGTGAGGGTGTTTGCAGTTATTCTGTATGTGTTCAAACCTGGTGCATCGCCCACAGCTCCCAGAATGTTTCTGTGAGGATCTTGTGCTCTGAAGTGCACAACTTCTGTGCTTGAAGAGTCAAATCAATGTGAAACCTAATTAGTGTTTATTTGTGCTCGTGCAGATTTGTGCTGTCTCAAACTAAGAGTGTTTACACTCTCATTTTCCCTTATTTAATGTAATAGGCCATTCTAGTATGAAATCCTCTTTATAAAAATATGACTGAATTCACCCAAGGAAGTGAAATAACTTTCCCTTAGCATGACCCATCTCACTTCTCTGTGCAATTTCAGTTTGTGAGTTAAACCTCAGAATGTAACAGCAGAAATAAATCTCTGCA
The DNA here is from genome assembly GCA_013396875.1 of Vireo altiloquus. Classification (NCBI taxonomy): domain Eukaryota; kingdom Metazoa; phylum Chordata; class Aves; order Passeriformes; family Vireonidae; genus Vireo; species Vireo altiloquus. Next base: position 304,337 of record VZRF01008736.1, read on the forward strand.
GCAAACCATTTCAAGGCCAGTTTTCACACAATCTGAACCCCGAGCAGCTGGATGTTTTAATCTCCCCTGCATCTGTGACAGCAATTCTTTTTATCCTCCTGGACTAAAAAAATGTAACTTTTACATAATATTTCATGCTGCAGGAGCAGTATTTTGAGACCTCCATTGTTCTTCCCTAGGGACTGGGAACTCTTGGCACGTGTAGTTTGCAGGATCCTGCTCAATGAATGACACTTGTGCTTGATGATTATAATTTGTTTGAGAGACATTTTATGCCTCTGAAGTAAACCTTAGAATTTGAGGAAGAGAAACAGTCTTTATTAGGAAATATCTGTGGGAGAGTTACACATACATATAGCTGCAACATTATTTAATTAATCAAAAGTAGGAAGTAGGAATAGCAGGAAAAAATAGCAGGAAACTGAATTCTGGGGTCAGTGAATGAATAAAGATATTGCTCCAAGTTCTGTTTAAATGTCACCATGTAGCAAAAGAAAAGCCAAATTGCCTTTGAGTGACAGAGTTCCACCCTTCTGACTGTAACACCCAGTAATGCTCCCTGAAGTGAGCCATTCCTAATGGAGTTAATACAGTTCCTTTTGCAGTTGCTTTGGAGCTGAAATTAGGGATGTGTGAGTGCATTCCAGACAAATTAATCACAGAGACACGGATGAAAGGTGCTTTACATCCCTCTATTCATTTGGCACCCAAGCTTTTTACATCCATCTATCAAAATCTCTCTTGAAGGGGAAGGCAGGAGTGTTTTCCTCTCTGAAACACCACAGTGTGGTGGCTGTTGTGGTGTTTTATCTGTCACTGAGAGGCAGCCAGAGGTGCAGCTGATCTGTAGCAGTCAGGATACACCTGGACAGAGGGAGAAGATCCTGAGGGCTGAATTGTTCTCTTGTTTCTCTCCTGTGTCTTGGGGATGTTGGTGCAGGAGAAGTGCTGGATTTCGTATCTCAGCTGCAAATTAGCATATTTTATTAAGCTGACAGTGTCCTGTGAGCCAAGGCAGGGATGAAATGTAGGTGAGGATCAAGGTGTGGAAGCTGTTGTTGAACAATCGAGGGAGAACTGGAGGTGGGCTCTTGGGCAACCCTGAATTAGAGGTGGCAGATTCCAAAGCTAAACACCCATTTATGCTAATTGCTTTGACCTTAATTAGGAATGTATCAATGAGATTATCCTGAAGAATTGCTGTTCAGCAGTGTGGGTGTTAAGTAGTAGCAGAGAAGGTGAGAAAGGAAGGAGGCAGATAATTCACTACCTGTGAAATGTGGGCAGCCTGAGCCCTCAAACTTCCAGTGGGAAGAAATCCTTTAATTACTGGTTAAGGAGGAGATGAATTGCTGCCTTGCTGTGATGGGTGGCTGAAATCTAAGCCCTTTCCCAGACCTTTGGGTGTTGAAAGTCTCTGATGTTTCTGCTGACCTGCGAGGAGTGCTGAGCATCCTCATCTGCTGTAATAAACAAAAAATTATATACATGTACCATAATGGAAGACACTGATGCCAAATAGGTCAAGAGAAAGTCTGTTGCTGACCTGTTTAAAAATACTCCAGAGCTGTTGCTGATTTCTGGATGTCTGAACTGAAGGACTGAACACTGTAATACAACAAAAAAAAAAGGGGGTTCTGTTCATACTCAGTCTTCCTTGGAGCAAGCATGAAAGGTTTTGAAAAGGTTTCAAACCCACATAAGGTGATTGTGGTGTTTTCTATTAAAAGATTGAAAGTAATAGTGCAAACTTCCACTAATGTCAGGTTTTCCTTTCTTTTTAAGTCCCTACTTACAGAATGCAGCCTGTGACCCCCCTGGGAATTCTGTCACTTGTTCTGAACATCATGTGTGGAGCTCTGAACCTCATCCGAGGAGTTCACCTGGCAGAATATTCCTTTCAGGTAACCCTGATTGCCCTCAGGCCTGAGAGTGAGTCAAAGGCAGAGAGTTTTTGGGTAAGGGTGGCTGTTCTGCCCCTTAGCAGAGCACACATCTTTCCACAAGAAGTGTTTTCTTTATCCAGGGAATGTGCAGTTGGTTGCTCACCTGCTGCACTTTGTGTGTTTTGTTGCCTATCACAACATTTTACATTTTATTCTGTCCTAGGAAAGTTTGAATGTTGAGAAACATTTTATTCTTACCAGGCTGCCTGGATTTTTTTCTCCATTTTTTTATTTTATTTTAGATCCTTTTCGGTGATAAGTTTTTTTAAACAAACATGAGACTGTAAACAACTTTAAAAAAGGGAAAAAAAAAAGTGTCCTGATTGTATCCTGACACAGTTTTATTTAGCAGGAACTATCACATAAGCCTCAGTTCTTGGTGTCTTATCCAGTGATATTGATCTTGGTGTTTAACACTGTTACAGTCAATCAACATAAACTGGGATAAGAGGTTCTTGACTATATTTATAATGTTCTCAAATATCAAGCAGCACTTGCTAAAAGCTGTGCCTGACGTAGTTATCACTTCTTTTAATCCCAACAGGAGGACCATGAAGGAATTGGAAACGTGATAGCTTTTTTTCTACCTTTTCTAGCCTGTGTTTTTCAGGTATGTTAACTGCAAATAAATTTTTTTTTCTGATTATTTTGCTATTACAATTCACAAGACAGAGTCATTTTCAGCTGAGCAGAGGTTTTTAATATCCTTCCTAGGTGATCCCACTGATTTATTCCAGTGCAGTGGCACAAAAGCAGTGCAAGGCATATATTGACCCTTGGAAAATTGCATTTGTAGGATTTTCAGTGCTTATATGTTTGGACAAGTCAGATGGGGCTGGGTGTGATGGATAAATGCCATCCCAAAGTCAGTCTCTTCCCCAAGGGATGGACACCACATCTTCCTGTCAGGGTCAGACTTAGTGATGAGCTTTTGGAGCACAACCACCTTGAAGACTGAGCAAATACTGTTGAAAATGGTCTCATTTACATGAAAAATTACATTGAATCCTGGTGGTTTCTTAGATTTTTGCCATAATGGGGTTATTTTCTCTGACCTTAAACAGAAGAGTTTGAATGAGGAAAATATGACATGCTCCAAATGGGTTTTTCTTGAAAGGTTCCTCCAGTTTCTAAAGCAGAGCTCCACAACCTTTAACTTGAGGGAAATACATGTTGGAAAATCTTCTATTTTTAGCCTGGCATTGCAGGAAGGTGCTGCAGTTTTGTTTCTAGGAATAACATTAATGCCTACAGTGTGTTCATTGCCCTTGTTGCACTTGGATAGTGGTTTGGGGACCACTGTCTGCAGACTTGTTGTATTTTTGGGGTTATTTATTGTATTATGATACAATTTAGTGTCTTTCAGCCTTCTTACACCTTTGCTCATGGCAGAGCTTTGAGGTGAATAGATTAATTTTGATTTAATAGATCCTTTTCGATCTAAATGCTCAAAAAAAGGCTCTATGCTGCTTCTTTCCCTGTGAGCACCTGAAGCCAGGGAATAAAAGAGAGTTCTCTCTTCTCCTTTTGATTTATAGCAGCTTCTTCCCAAAATGCTTGTGCACACACTGCAGTGCTTTCCACGTGCTCACCTCTGCCTGTGGCATCAGCACAGTTGGAAGCTGTGACCTGAGGTGACAAAAGCTGAGCTGTCACTTCCTGAGGGGGAAAAAGTGACTCCTCTGTCAGCACTGGGAACTTTGCATTTTCTCCAGTGAGGGTTTTGCTCTTCACATGCTCAGCAGATGGGTTCCAGACAGCAGTTCCCAGCTGGATCCCTGCCTTTGTGCACAGAGTTCTAACTCTCTCTCTGGTCCTTTTGCAGTGTTACCTGTACCTCTTCTACAGCTCAGCCAGGAAGGTGAAGGCATTTGTGCTCCTTTTCTGTGTCTGTTCGTGCAACATCTACTTGTATGGATTAAGGAACCTCTGGCAAATCTCCTTCCACATTGGAGTGGCTTCTCTTTCTTCTTACCAGATCCTGACAAGGCAGCTCCTGGAGAAGCAGCCTGACTGCGGCGTATGAAAAAAAACTTGGGGTTTGCTACTCTTGTTTTTATAACTTTTTTTTTTTTTTTCCATTCACCTGGCCAAAAAAATAGCTCAGAGTGTTTTTTAACCATCCCTGGCAATGGTTATTGCAAGGAGAGCAGTTCCAAGCAACTTGGGATAGGTGGGATGCTGTAATTATGTCCAACACACAGCAAGGGGTGCAGCTGTATTTAGCATGGCAATGGTAGAGCTTGTCAGGTGTCACCAACAGATGGAAATTCTTACCATCAACAGGCTTTTCCTCCTTGACTGCTACCATCCAGACAGCATTTTGCCATTTGTCTCACTGGCTCTGTGACAGTTTGGCAGATCAGTCTTGCCCTGCTGCTGCAAATTGTGTAGTAAAATGGAGGTGAAGCGATGGGTAACATTTTTGTCTCTAGAATTTGTTAAGATTCTTGGTAAATGTGAGTGAAGGAGTTGTTTGCTGTAGTTAGGTGAGTGCAGTATCAGTGGGAAAAATGGTGAGGGTGAGCTTCAGGGTCATTTTTCTAGGTTTGGAAGGACAGGAAAAGACTGTGGCTCTTTTATATAAACCATAAAGTCTATAAATACCCCCTTGGCTGAACAGCACGTTGCAGTTAAGTGTGTGCTCATGGGTTAATTGCAAATGTGCTTGGAGCAGCAGAAAATAATCCAAGTGGGTGTAAGTGATCTGTCAGCTCATATGGCCTTTGTTTCCTTGGCTAAGGTCACTTTTAGGATAAGGGCAGTTCCATGTTTGCTTGGTCTGTATGGATAATAAATCTTCCACACCTATTTATGGCAGACCACTGACTCCTTCACCTTTTTTTAAAAGAAAAATGAGTAGCTGGTGAGTGGAAAGCCATTTCCAGGAATGGAAAGCAAGAGCAGGTTCTCTTTGTTCTAGAAAACACCTGTAGCAGTGAGTTCTCACACTAAGATGAGTTTTGAGGGTGCACTTGGGAGTAGGGGACTGCAGAGCTGGAATTGCCAACCTCTGCTGCACTGAGTGTTCTGCCCTGTCATGGGTCGAGGTGCACGTGGGCATTTTAGGGCACAGATGAATAATTTAGGCTGGCTGTTAAAAAAATGCATAGCAGTTTGATGCAGCTGTCCTTGAGGGGGTTGTAGAGATTCAAACTGAGATGTAGAGAACTGTAGGTGTGTTATTGTGGAATTATGGTCCTAAAATTTCCTTCTATTTTTTCTTTTTCTTTGTGGTTATTCCCATTTCTTTCACCAAAGATTTATTTTTCCTCTCACGTAATCTCTACCTCTGGTTGCAAAGAGATTAACATGCAGCAGAGTTGCCTTGTTTTTGCAGGAGCACTTAAGAAAATCCCTTTCTCGTATCTCAGTGAATTTTTCTGGAATCTCAGGATGCAAACACGAGGAGCAGTGGATGACTAGAGCAGGAATTTGTGGTGCTGTACCTTGGGAAGCACTTCTGGATGCAGCTGACTGCAGCAACAGGCAGTCCATTACAACCTGGACAGTTTTCTAGGACATCAGGAGACTTAGTGCCAGAGCTTTTCCCAGGAGGAAAATGTAGGGATTTCTTTTTCACTGCACTTACTGTAACAGCAGCGTGATAAAAACCTCCCAACTATGAGGAATAGTCTGGTAGGAATGATGGAGGAATATTTTATCCAGGCATTTAAGGACACAGCTAGAGCTGTCTGCCATAAGGGAAAGGTTTTCTGTTGTAAGGGAGTGGATTAAAGTTTTTTGTCTGTCATTATCCCAAGTTTTTGTCAGAGTGCAAGTGGAGAAATGAAGCCAGAATTCAACCACTGTCCTTAGGATGACCCCATGGATGTGAGGGGTTTTGTGCTGCTCTTCATTTTCATGCTGTTCAGTCCCAGTTTTCCTTGATAAATTACTTTTGGACACTGCAGGGAACTCAGCCACGAGTTTGGATTGCAAGTTTAAAAACCAAAAATCTGAAAAAAAAAGGAGACCCCAAAAATCTGACCCTGGAAATGTAACACTTGGAGGAGAAGGGATCTGATGACTGATGGTGTTTTCCAGGAGCATAAACTGAGTTCCCATGGGGAATCATCCTGTGGGGAAGGGATGAAGCATTTCATTCTACAGACAGACAAAACTTCCTGAAAAGGACTTTAGGAGAGGAGCCACCTCCCTGCTCCTGCCTTTTTAGCCTCCCTCAGGCTTGAAGAGTCCAGAAGAGCTTTCCTGTTTCTCCTGGGTTTGGCTGAAGCCAGCCCTGCTCACAGAGGCTCACAGAGCATTCACAGCTGGGCATTCCTCAGCCTTCTACGGAGCTGACTGGAAAAACTCCAACATTCCTGATGCTTCCCGAGCATCCAACTGCTCCATCCTGAAACAAATCCATCCCTGAGCCAGGGGATGTCAGCCACAGCTCTGCAGAGCAGTGGTAGAACAGGGTGTTGGGAGAACTGTGCAATTAACAGAGTGCAGAAGGGTTAAATTCAGCTTTATTCACTTGGTTTTCCTAAAAACATTGCAGTAAAATCAAACCAAATCAGTTGGTTCAGTTCTGCCTTTGCCTAAACTTAATTTTTTTTTTCACTTTGTGGATTTTTGGAGGATGTGACTAAAATCTTTAGATCTTTTCTACCCAATAACAAAGCTCTGGTTTAGTGTTGGTCTTAATCCCTTTGCAACCCTTATTTTTTCCACTGTAGTATGTGTAAACCATATTAAGGAATCACGTGGATCAGTCTGTGTGCACAGGTTTGGGTTGGGATTCCAGGACGAGGCAGAGCACATGGAGTTGGAGCTATTTTTATTTTTAATTTGGTATTTATCCCACATGCACATGGTATTTATACAGTTAAACATTTTCTCCTGGCGAAAACAGCAAGAGGAATAGAGTAGTTTACATTGATCTCAGTGCTTTAAGATTTAATAAAAAACAATGACTTGCAGTTTGAGAACATAAAATCTGACTCATAATGTGGGATTATTCCTGTATTGAATCAAATCCCCAAAGAGGAATCCATGCCTTTTTGTTCAGCTTTAAACTGGTTAATGTGGTTTGAATTGCATCTCCTTCATTCTGTCAGTTTGCAAGATAAGTCTTTTGGAAACTCTTTTTCCTCACCCAGCAGCTCAGCACAAGAAAATTGGCAAAGAATAAACTTCAATAATTTCCAGATTTGTGGTGCTTAGTCACTTTATGAAGCTGGTAATTCTCTGTTTTGTTTTGGTTTTTTTCCCTTTCTCCCAAAGACCTGTGGAGTTTGTAGAAGGTGGGCTGGTACCTTTTTAAACATTTTTGCACTGTATTAATAATTGAACCTGTGTAAATGTGTATAAAATCATTTTGCATGTATATGTATATATGTACATATATCTAATAAATGGCTTCTTTTGTAATGGTTGTCTTCATTCAGAGTTTGAAATTAACTGATTAGATTAGAAATTAACTGATGATATTATATTTCATTTTTGCAGACATTTTCAGTGATCCCTGTGGCCACTTCATCAGTTGAACCATATAAACATATTTATAAATATATGTACAGGAATTGAGTTACCCAACCAGGAGATTGCAGGAGGCTGGGATAGAATCTCTTTGTGCCTTTAGCAATCTTACTCTTTATTTTCAGAGACTCTTGGAGGCTTTTCCTTCAAAACTTGTGTGTTGAAGTGCATGAAATGAGGTGTAACATACCCCACAGGTGCCTTTCCAACTCCCTGGCAGGGAGTTAAGTGGAAATTAACTTCATGAAAACAGTTAATTACTCTGTCCCTACTAAGAGCTTGTGGACCTTTTTGGACCATTTCAGCCACCTTTGATAACGGCTCTGAAGACACAAATTCATCAGCTTTATAGCAAAGAAGGGCTTGATGTGGCAGAAAATTCAGCTTTCCCACCACTGGGATGTGATGGGTTCATGTCTGGGAGAGATGCTTTGGGTGACAGGACTGAGAGGATTCTGCTGAATCGGGAACTGAAAAATAGAGCAAAAAATCAAAGAGCTGGAAGCAATCAGGCTTGTGGAACACTGGTTTCTTCACATTTTTCTCCTCCCTGCACCACAGGAATGACACCTAGGTATTGGCGGCTTCAAACTGCCAGAGGGCTGGGTTAGATTAAATATTTGTAGAGTTCTTCCCTGGGAGGGTGGGCAGGCCCTGGCACAGGGTGCCCAGAGCACCTGTGGCTGCCCCTGGATCCCTGGCAGTGCCCAAGGCCAGGCTGGACATTGGGGTTTGGAGCACCCTGGGACAGTGGGAGGTGTCCCTGCCCATGGCAGGGGTGGCACTGGATGGGCTTTAATGTCCCTTCCAACCCAAACCACTCTGGCAAAAGCAGAACAATGTTCAGAGAGAGGGAGAAGCCCCTGGCATGAGGAGGGAAGCAGAGCAGGAGGCTGTGCAGGCAGTGGGTGGGAATCAGCAGAAGCTGATGGCAGGGGAGGGAGGAGAGAGCCTCGTTCTTCTCAACTGCTCTGCCCTTCGAAATCCAGATGTTATTTCTGCTCTGTAAATAAATGATTTCGATGCCAACAGAGGGGAACAGCAGCCTCTCCCTTTCTTCTGCAGTGAGAGGAGAAAGCAATTATAACTCCCTTTCTCTTTTGAAGATGCTGATAAAAGGAGGTGGGAGGATCAGAGGGTCCCTGTGCCGAAAGAGAAACAACTCCTGAGGTGATAGAAATATATGTTTTTATTTTAAACAAAGTAACCACCTCTGCTGAGCGCTGCCTTTCAAAGGTGACCCAATTGCATGGAAAAACTGTTTGTGAGGGGGGAAGGAAACCATGGCCACAGATCAGGGGCAGGCAGGAGGTGGGGACAGTTCCCTCTCAAGTGCTCATGGCTTTAAAAGCCATGGGCCACTTGTCCTAAATTCAGGACAGGGCTTGGAGCAACCTGGGATAGTGGAAGGTGTCCCTGGAATGAGATGATCTTTAAGGTCCCTCCCAACCCAAATCGTGTGGGATTCTGTGATTCCCTTGAGCCATTTTCATCTAGCCCTTGAGAGAATCCTTTAAAAAGTAATGAACTGGCAACACCAAACAAAGAGCCCTAAAAAGTCTTTGCTTCCTGTTCTCACTTAAAGGACATGAGAAGCAAAACACAAATGCCTTTAAAATTCCCTTTGTTGGAATAAATGTCTTTCGATATAAGAATGGTAAGGAAGGCTTGAAATAATGACCACTAGAAGGTAAAGCACCAGTCAGTGCAGCACGGAGGGCTGAGATGAATCCTTTCATTATGCAGGGGAAGACATGAACATCCCAAATCCCATCTTTTATGGGCTCTTGGAGGGAAATAATAGAACAATTAGGCAGAAAGTTCAGCCCTGAAATGCTTTAGTGCCCACCAGAGGGCAAAGCAAACACGAAGCTTTCTCCAGGGAGCTGTCACCTCCTCCTGCTGCGGTGGCCTTGGGTGGGAGCAAAGGGCACAGACCTGGCTTACTCGGCCCCAAAATATGCCCATTTTCCTGCTGGCTGAGGTCAAAACCCCAACCAAGCTGCAGTGAAGGTGCTGCACAAACCTGTGCAGGTCACACCAGGCTTGGAGCAGCACAGCCTCCTGTGCCTGGTGGGGTTCACTGAGCCCCGAGCGCTGCTCAGAGGCTGTGACAGTACAGCCAGAGCTGCTGAGGTGACAGGGACTGGGTCAGAGGCACTCCCTCATCCTGGGATTTGCTGTCTTTGCATGAGGAGTGACCCAGATTTATGTACAAGTGATTGCCTTTGCCAGGTAACAAGGGACAGGACCAGAGGAAATGGCCTGGTGTTGTGCCAAGTTCCCTGTCAGCCAGGGGAGGATTAGGTTAGATTTTAGCAAAGATTTTTGCACAGAAAGGGTGGTCAGGTGCTGGAATTGGCTGCCCAGGGAAGTGGTGGATTCAGTATCCTTGCAAGCGCTCAGAAAATGTGTGGATGTGGCACTTCAGTGGCGCTGGGTTGATAGTAGGACTCGATCCTAAAGGTCTTTTCCAACCTTAATGATTCCACGATCCTGTGGCACAGCAGCAGGCTTCCCTGCACGACACAGCAGAGCTGCTCTGAGCACCCCAGGAGCTGGGACACCATTCCAGAGATGGATCAGCTCCAGGGCTGTGCCTTTGCCCTGCCAGGATCAGCTCCAGGGTTGTGCCTTTGCCCTGCCAGGATCAGCCCCAGGGTTGTGCCTTTCCCCTGCCAGGGTCAGCTCCAGGGCTGTGCCTTTGCCCTGCCAGGATCAGCTCCAGGNTGCCTTTCCCCTGCCAGGATCAGCTCCTTTCCCCTGCCAGGATCAGCCCCAGGGCTGTGCCTTTCCCCTGCCAGGATCAGCTCCAGGGCTGTGCCTTTCCCCTGCCAGGATCAGCTCCTTTCCCCTGCCAGGATCAGCCCCAGGGCTGTGCCTTTCCCCTGCCAGGATCAGCTCCAGGGCTGTGCCTTTCCCCTGCCAGGATCAGCTCCTTTCCCCTGCCAGGATCAGCCCCAGGGCTGTGCCTTTCCCCTGCCAGGATCAGCTCCAGGGCTGTGCCTTTCCCCTGCCAGGATCAGCTCCTTTCCCCTGCCAGGATCAGCCCCAGGGCTGTGCCTTTCCCCTGCCAGGATCAGCTCCAGGGCTGTGCCTTTCCCCTGCCAGGATCAGCTCCAGGGCTGTGCCTTTCCCCTGCACACAAGTCTCAGTTAAGCCTCTTGAGAAACACTCAGGTGAGGCAGAGCAGGAAGCTCTGCTGCTTGAGGCATCCCAGAGCTGGCAGCTGAGTTGTTGGTTTGGTCTCAGAAGCCGAAATTGCCCTGATGAGTCAGAATCGCAGAATCGATGAGGCTGAAAAAGCCCTCTAAGGTCTGAGTCCAACACTGCCAAGTCCACCACTAAATCATGTCCCAAAGTGCCACATCCACACGGTTTTTGAACACTTCCAGGGTGGTGTCCTGTGCTGATCTTGAAGCTTCTGGCCCATACTTGAGCCATAATGGCATTTTTCTCCTTGTTGAAGCTTTTACTGGCTCGTTCTGTGGCTGCTGGGGCTGGAGGGGGCAGGTGAGGAGCAGCACTTTGTGGTTGATGCACTCAGCTGAGCAGGGAGAAGCCTTGTTCCCCCATTCCCTGGGCTCCTTGGCTGTTCCCTGAGCTCACACAGGATTTCCTGATCCCCCCAAGCACAAACAGGCACATAAAACTCCTCTGGAAGTGCTCAAGGCCAGCTTGGATGGGACTTCAAGCAAGGAAGGCATCCCTGCCTCAGAACTGGATGATCATGGAGGTTTTCCCCAACCCAAATCATTCTCAGATCCTCTATGATATCAAGGAATACTTTGATTTAAAATAAAAAATTTGAAACACTGTTCAACGACGCCTCTGGAGCTTTGTGCTTCTCCCTTTTCCAGGCACTGGGAGGCACCACTGCACCAGCTAAGCCTCTGGCTCGGGGAACCTGCCAATTCTCCTACCTGCTCCTACGAATGCTGCGCTTTCCCCATCAGATTTTGCTGTAGGATTCCTGAAACTGTGTCCTGGTTTGAGACAAATTCAGAGAAAAAAATATCCTCTGATAGAAAGCAAGTTGTAGTTAACCCTCCCCCACCAGGTTCGGGAAAAGAAAATATTTCCTCCAAGGAAAGTGAAGGGGAAAAAAACCCTCTTTATTTAACAAACACATAAAAAAAGAATAATAATGCTAAATAATAAAATCTCTCGCTGTGGAAAGAGATGGCTTGTCCTCAGGACAGCTGTCCATGTGGGCTGGTTGATAGTGTTAGTGAACAGAATGTTCTCCCTGTTATCCAGGAGGAGGCAGTCAGAGATCTGCTGGGATGTTTGGATATTCCTAAATAAATATAGGACCAGATGGGATCCATCCCAGGGTGATGAGGGAGCTGGCAGATGAGCTTACAAAGCCACTCTCCATCATTTACCACCAGTCCTGGCTCACTGGCGAGGTTCCAGACTGGAAGCTGGCCAGTGTGACACCCATTCACAAAATGGGTAGGAAGGAGGATCCTGGTAACTATAGGCCACTTAGCCTGACCTCAGTGCCTGGTGAGGTAATGGAACAGCTTACTGAGTGTCATCACACAGAATTTACAGGATGGCCAGGGTGTCAGACCCAGCCAGCACAGGTTTAGGAGGGGTAGGTCGTGTTTGACCAACCTGATCTCCTTTTATGACCAGGTGACCTTCCTGGTGCATGCAGGGAGGGCTCTGGATGTTGTCTGTTTGGACTTCAGTAAGGCCTTTGACAGTGTCTCCCACAGCACACTCCTGGAAAAGCTGGCAGCACGTGGCTTGGATAGGAGCACTCTCTGCTGGATCAGGAACTGGTTGGATGGCTGATGCTTGAGGTTTTAACTTTTCAATGTTCCCACCCCTGCAGTGCCCAGTGTAACTCTGCAGCTCCCTGGAGCTCGTTCAGTGCTGTTCTCTCATGCTCACACTGACATAACAAAGCCTCTCCAGCTCGCTCTCCAAGGACACCCAGACCCTCCTGGGCCCAACAACTGCAAACCTTCATCTTGGCAACAGGGGGGCAAGCTTGGGCAAATTCCATCCTTGCCTGGCTTCTGCTTGGGCAATTGATGCTGATATCAAAGTGGGAAGAACTCGGGAGCTGTCATTGTCCATTTTGGGATGCACTGAGGCAGGAGCCTCTGGAGCCCAGAGTGTGACCTCTGAAGGCCTTTCCAATCAATCCCTCCTTTATTCCTTTATTCCTGTCTGGTCTCTGTTTCTAGGGAGCCATTTAAGGCATCGACCATCCTGTGATTTAGGGTTTTGGATGGTGCTCAGCTGCTTCACAGCACTCAGGTCCTAAATTAGCACAGCATTATGAAATTCCCCATCAACAACCCTAAATCAAATTTTTCTCCCTGAAGGCTCTCTTGATAGATACCAAACATTTTATTTTTCCCCCCTTATCAGGAATCTGACTCAATACACTTCCAATTTACAAGTCTCTCATAGATTTATGGGTTACAATAACCTGACACCGCCAGTGCCTTCCCGAGCAGGAAGGAATTGTGCTGTGGATAGGAGAAATGTGGTACTGTTCCCATATCTTAAGGTAATTAATTTTTTTCTGATGCTTGAGACACATCAGCCTCCAAAAAAGACCTAAAGATGCTTTTTGCTGCATATTTGCACAACTCCATCTCCCCATCCCTGGGAGTTTCCAAGGCCAGGTTGGACAGGGCTTGGAGCACTCTGGTCTATTATGTTCCAATAATTTCAGGTTATTCAGATTCATCAGCTGCAAATGATGTTTAAAATCCTTTTCAACCCAAACCATTCTGAGATTTTTGGATTTTAGACTATGACCTGAGCTCATTGGGTTGTTTCAATCACCAACAGAAAAAATCCAAATTTGTCTTATAAAACACCCAACTTCAAATGCTGCAATTTTCATTCAAACTGATACTTCACTGTCAGCCTCGATCTTGATAAAAGTCAAAAAGAAAACGTCCTGAAAATGAAATATTTTGTTCAGCTCGAGACAGTTTTTGGCCAGGAAGGCCTAGAAACAGCAACAGTGGGCTGTGATCAAAGAGTTTAATCACATAAAGATTTTAAAGGCAGGGTATAACTGCTCTCAGGCCTTGTTCTGACAGTCTTGAGTCGTAAAAATTCACTCCTCAGTTCTGTGGAGACCCCATTGCCTTTTAAGATCGACTTCAAAATTTAAGTGCTTAATAAATTAATGATTGCAAATTAAGTCATCCTTTGCTGCCTGGTCAGTTGTGTAGTCCCCAGATCCATGGATGTACTGAGGAATTATGAGCTCCAGTTGGTTAATGGTGGCACCTCCTGCTGCTTTAGGCCCACTTGGGGGTGCGGGCGAGAAAGAAAAAGGGCTTTGAGAATATTTTTTGACCCTGGTTATTAAGCAGCTCTTCCCCCTGGATTGGATCTCTCCATCCATCACTGCCTGGGAGGAAAATCAATCCTTTTTACAGCAATGAGCATATTCAATAATGCAAAAGGTCAGGGCGATAAAGGCGCTGTGGAGGTGTCGGCAGTGAGTGATGAGCTTTGCCTTTTCAAACCTCCTGCAACACTCACCTCCCTCAGGGTGTGATGGCCCAAACACCCCTGGGGTGAGGACTCCCTTCCCTCTGGAATCCACTTTGTTCCCGTGGAGAATTGGCCAGGAGGGACTGATTGCCCAGAGAAGCTGTGGCTGCCCCTGGCTCCCTGGAAGTGTCCAAGGCCTGATGCCTTAAAATGGCTCCCTAGAAACAGAGACCAGATAGGAATAAAGGAATAAAGGAATAAAGGAGGGATTGATTGGAAAGGCCTTCAGAGGTCACACTCTGGGCTCCAGAGGCTCCTGCCTCAGTGCATCCCAAAATGGACAATGCCAGCTCCCGAGTTCTTCCCACTTTGATATCAGCATCAATTCCCCAAGCAGAAGCCAGGCAAGGATGGAATTTGCCCAAGCTTGCCCCCCTCTCCCCAAGATGAAGGTTTGCAGTTGTTGGGCCCAGGAAGGTCTGGGTGTCCTTGGAGAGCGAGCTGGAGAGGCTTTGTTATGTCAGTGTGAGCATGAGAGAACAGCACTGAACGAGCTCCAGGGAACTGCAGAGTCACACTGGGCACTGCAGGGTTGGGAACAATATAAAAGTTAAAACCTAAGGCATCAAAGGGACCTCTGTTCAATTCCTGCTCTCCAGGAATTCCCTGTGTGACTCCAGACAGATTTAGGGCCGTGCAGGGTCATGCAGAAATCAGGTTTTATGGCCAGCCAGTGTTTCTGAGCTCAGGGGACTGAACTGGAGCTCTCCAGGATCAAATTCCCTTGGATCCATGGATCTCACACCAATGTGAGGCTCTTGTCATCCACACTTAGGAAATGGGGATTTCTCACTTTCTCTGTGCCTCACTTCCTCCTACATCAAACAGCTGCAGAACCTTTTTGTTGAACTGTTCTCCTTCAAAGAAAAATTCAGTGGGAAAATGCCTGTTTTGATGAAATTTCACTCAAAATGACCAGACAGCATTTTGTAAATGTCCAGTGAAAGAAAAGTGAAAGTCTTCCTACAACATTCCCTTTCATTCCTCTGGGAACAATTAAGCAGCCCTCAATTCAGAATTTATTTTATAAACAAACAAACCACCTCAGCTTTTTTTTTTCCTTCTGTTGTGTCGCAGAAACATTTTTGCAGGCAGGCCTGAACAGAAAGGGATAATCTGATCTCCTAGCAGATACTCCTTTTCCTTCTGTATTAAAAGCAGGATTTTCAGGAGTGCTTTGAGCTGCGTGAAGTGAGGCCAGGTAAGTTTTTATGGCAGGTGCTGTATTTCCCTGGTGAGAGAGGCTTCCCTTTATGGCTGCAGCCTGCGAGCTCTGGTTGCAGAGTGCCTGGGCAGAGTTTCGGTGCCCAAATGCCTAGGGGCAAAATCCACAGCTGGTGTGGCAGCAGATGTGGTGGTACAGCCTCTTCCCAGTAGTTCCTGCCATAAAATGAACTTTACACGGGCGGGGAGTGATAGGACAAGGTGAGACAGCTTTAAACGAAAAGAGAATGGGTTTAGATGAGACATTTGGCTGAAATTCTTTACTTAGAGGGTATTAGAAGAGGTTGCCTAGATAAGTTGTGGATGCTCCATCCATGGCAGTGTCCAAGGCCAGGTTGGATGGGGCTTGGAGCAGCCTGGGATGGTGGGAGGTGTCCCTGCCCATGGCAGGGGGTTGGAAGGAGATGATCTTTAAGGTCCCTCCCATCCCAAACCATTCTGTGATTCTATGATTCCCTGAACTTGCCATTCTAGCAATATCAAAGTGGGTAGATCCACTGGAGGGAATTCTTTCCCCAGCTAAAGTAACTCTTTCCTGATTTTCACCAGGTTAGGACTTAGGTGATCTCCTTTAACCTGTGACAATCAAGTTAAGCTGGAACTCCTCGTGATTTCTTCTCTCCCTTTTTATTGTTTCATATAAAATGTTGCTGGACTTCTTTTCCCTCACCACCCCCCCCAGCAGAGGAGTAATTACATTTATTGGAAACACTTCCTGATCACATATTCATTTACCAGCTGCTGAAGGAAAATGAACTGGGCAAAGTGCCACTGGAGACTTGGATTCACAAGCTGGGGAAAGCAAATGAAAGAACTGCTCAGTGTGCATTTGCTTTCCCTCTCCAGCAATTCATTATCCTCCTGTTCAGCTGATTTAGGAAGTTAAAAGGCAGTCAGGATGGCAGCATGTGATACTTTTCAGCACGAGCACAGCTTTGGGGTTGCCAGATTTACCTTTGGCTCCACTGGAAACGGCACTAAAAATATTCTAACTTTATGTCTTAAATGTGATGTAATAAATAAAACCAGAAACACTTTATTCTTATTTCTTGGTTGCTCTCAGTCACTCTCATTAGTGTTGCCATTGACCCATTTTCATCCTTCCTGTCCTTCTCTCTCCCTCCCTCTATCCCAGAGACACCTCCCACTGTCCCAGGCTTCTCCAAACCCCATCCAGCCTGGCCTTGGACACTTCCAGAGATCCAGGGACAGCTTCTGAACCAAATTCCAAGCTTATCTGTAGGTATGCATGAGGAAAACATTAGTACAAGGTTGCCCAAATCCACCAAATCCTGGACAAACACACACCAGAAAGAGAGATTTCCTTTCAAGTACTGCCAGAGACGCCAGGAACATGAAAAAAACCAGCCAGAATGAGCAAAATAGTCAAAATAGTACAGCCAGAAACTCTCCAGGTGAATGTTTCTCCAGGCTTCACCCTTTTGTCTCTGCTCACTCGATGTTCACCACCAGGAAAGACCAATGAGATCTGTGGAAACATGAGCCGTTCGAGCCAAACAGATCAATCTACTGAATGCACAAAATCGATGGGCATTGATTTTATGGTATATTACACTTCCCCCCTCCCCATGCTGTGCTCATTCCCCCCAGGCAGTGGCAGGCAATAAATGATTAATTAATTTGCTTCCCACTGCTTCCCCATCCCATTATTTTGCATCTCAGGAGGTCTGACAAGCTTTTAGCCCCACCTGAGTTGTGTAGGTGTGAACTAATCTGGTGTCATTACATTTGGGTTATTTCCCTTCAGTATTTATGTTTTTATTGCAGCCTGAAGGTTTGAGCTCACCCTCTTTGGCCTTATTTAACACAGGAAGGGAAGGAACTGGTTAAAAACCTGGTCTGGTGGAAGGTGTCCCTGCCCATGGCAGGGGATTGGAGTGGGATGAGCTTTAAGGTCCCTTCCAGCTCAAANATTAATTAATTTGGTTCCCACTGCTTCCCCATCCCATTATTTTGCATCTCAGGAGGTCTGACAAGCTTTTAGCCCCACCTGAGTTGTGCAGGTGTGAACTAATCTAGTGTCATTACATTTGGGCTATTTCCCTCTCATTTTATATTTACCTTCAGTATTTATGTTTTTATTGCAGCCTGAAGGTTTGAGCTCACCCTCTTTGGCCTTATTTAACACAGGAAGAGAAGGAACTGGTTAAAAACCTGGTCTGGTGGAAGGTGTCCCTGCCCATGGCAGGGGATTGGAGTGGGATGAGCTTTAAGGTCCCTTCCAGCTCAAATCACCCTTTAATTCTGTGATACCTCTAAAGAACATGGGAGAGACTTCTCTGAGTTTAAAGTTAAAAGTCACTTGATGGTCTTCCCATCATTTTGCACCTTGGGTGCTCTTTGACCCTGTGGGTTCATTGTGAATTTTACCCAGAAATTCTGACAAAAAACTGTTGATGCCAGGATGATTTTTTACTTTTTCTTTTACACTCCTCTTACATACTCTTTTATGTATTCTTAATGCTTTTAGTGCTTATTCACCCTTGTAACTTCCCAAGGCTGATAACTCAGCTCAGCCCCACGGCACCGTTAAACCAGGAGAGCAAACATCCTGGGAGCCCCAGACACCAAGGGCCTCTCCAGAACACATTTTTGTAAACTAAGATAAGCCTATTGAAAGAAGAAAGTTCCTCAGAACAAGGAGTTCACTCGAGCCTCTCACTGGAAAATCTTTGATAAATATGTTAATTTTGCAAGGCCTATAATTGTGTGTATTTCAGTGTAACACTGTGCATGCATTTTCGGGGCATTCCATCTGGACCAAGTGCTGCACCCAAGGATCCTGAAATAAATCCCGAGGTAAAAACCCCTTTTCCCCATAAACCGTGTTTTGGTTTTCATTTTTAGACCAGGGAAAGGCAACACTGTCAGTCTTAACACAGGTTATTAGACTCATAAAATTCAAAGAGAGTGTGTAGTACACATCCCAGACAAGCAGACACCGGGACTGGGATGAAAAAGGCTTGAATTACTTGAAGAGAGCTTAGCATAATTGCTGGTTTTCTTCTGCAGAGAGATTTCTACAAAGCACACAAAAGCAGCACTTAAAGAGAAATGATTTGTGGTGTAAGGGGAGTGATAAACATCTGAATATTAATGTGGTTCTGGTGAAGAGTCCTGTAAACGTGTGTCTTTGAATGTTTGTGTTCCTTAAGTTCTGCACAGGGAGGTTCAGGTGTCTGAATATCCATGGCTGGCGCTGTTTGAGGTCTCCTGTTTGCCCTGTGGTCCAAATCTAGGAGGGTTTGGGTCTCCTGTGGGTCGTGGACATCTCAGATGTCCCAGCACTGAATCATGGAATCACAGCATCCCAGAACAGCCTGGCACTGAAGGGACCTTAAACATCACCCAGTGCCACTCTCTGCCATGGGCAGGGACAACTTCCACTGTCCCAGGCTGCTCCAAGCCCCATCCAGCCTGGCCTTGGACACTGCCAGGGATCCAGGGGCAGCCACAGCTGCTCTGGGCAATCAAGGCCTTGTGTTGGCCTCATCCTTTTATGTTCATCTGCAAATCTGGTTTATTTCTTGAATCACCGCATGCAATATAATGCATCTCCCCTCAGAACTCAGAGCTCCCTTTCTCCCAGGCGTGCAGACATCAGTGAGCACCCACACTGCTGCTGGGGCTGATAGTGGGGTTAATCCTGGCCAGCTTCTCTTGGATGCCTCTGCTTCAATCAACTGCTTTCCTATTTTACACAGATTTCTTGGTCTAGGCTGTCACAGTGATGTAAAGATGGCTTGTTCTCTCTAAGTGAAGTAATTTCTTTATTTCTCTATTTCTTATTGCTACAATTTGTGTTTACCTTGAATTTATTGATCAATCTGCCTTTTTATAAGTCGAGTCACTTGGGGCAGCTGCAGCCTGGTTTGAATGTGTGCACCAGGTGACAGTGGGGTCATTCTTCATTCCAAGGCTTCAATGACCTTGGCTTGCTAAGTCTCCTTCTCGCACAATTTCAAGGTGTGAAGCTTTAGGAAAACCTCAGGTGCCACAAGACTGACAGCAGGGCGAAGATGGATGTTGTGACGATGTAAATCCTCGTGTCTCTGTGATTGCACTGGGAGATGTCCTGGAGTCATGGAATCTCCAGGATTGGGGTTGGAAAGGATCGCTGGAGGTCACCAGGTCCAACCATGTCCACTACCCCTTCAACAAGCTGAATTCTCTTCTGAAACACAACTTTTGCCTCTCGAGCTTGGCTGAATCCTTTAAGAAGAGTGATGAAACCCATTTATCTCTGCAGAGGGAGCTTTGCCAAGAGCGCTGCTGCATTGTCTTCCCATGGGGGGTTTGCTTTGTTCCGAGCTAAGTTATGCCTGTGATCATTTTAAAAGACTGCGAATGGGCTGCAGGAAACAAAGCAGACAAGCCAGGGTGTAATGAAGTACCTTCCATCCCGAAATTGTATTCAGTCTCAAGTATCCCTCTCATCCATTAGGTATTGATCTGCGGGGAGAACACATAACGCAGCTGCTGCCAGCTGGCCCCGATCTGTTTGAGCAGCGCAAACCCAGAGCAGCTCCTTGGGAATCGATGAAATGCCATCGACTCAGAAACGCTGCAATTAAATGAGCTAATGGGTGAGGGTGTGGGGGAGGCAGCTGAGTGGCAGTGACAGGATCAGCCCGGCAAGGTGGCAGCAGAGGTGAACTCAACAACTTCCAGTCGGGTGGACCATGACGGGGTTTGGGCACAGGATTTTTTTGGGTGTGTTTGGCCCCAGCAGGGAGGACATTGATCTGTTAGCAGTGACATGAGCTGCTCTGGAAAAACCTCCCATCGTGGTAAACAGAGGGCTCTCCAGATTACAAAGTAAAAGGGACTTGGATAGTTGAAAGTACACCTTTGTATTGTGTTTTATCTTCATTCCAGAATCCCAGAAAGGTTTGGGCTGGAAGGGACCTTAAAGCCCATCCAGTGCCATCCCCTGCCATGTTCAGGGACACCTTCCACTGTCCCAGGGTGCTCCAAGCCACGTCCAGCCTGGCCTTGGACATTTCCAGGGATCCAGGGGCAGCCACAGCTTCTTTCAATTTAGTTTAATTAGGCTGTCATGGGGCACTGAGTTGTTTTTAAGCTCGGACCTGCCTTGTGCCTAATTTGCCTGAGTGTGGCCTCTTTGTTCATGAGAAATGATGTCAGATAGGATTGGAAGATTGTGGACACTTGCCTGAGGTGTCTGGCCATGCCCTGGGAATGACTGGGATGCACAGAGCCACAGGATAACTGGGCTGGGAAGGATCTTTGGAGGTCTTCAGACCACCCCCACTGCTGAAACCAGGGTCAGCGAGGGCAGGATGTGCACCCTTGGGTTTGTAATATCCCCAAGAATGGAAATTCCTCAACATTTCTGGGCAACCTGCTCTGTGGTTTGATCCTGAATAGGATTTTCCTTATGTTTAAGTGGAATTCCCCCTACTCTGGGGTGAGCCTGTTGCCTCTTGTCCTGTCAGTGAGCATCACTGAGAAGAGTCTGGCTCTGTTTTCCTTTCTCCCCACACATCAGGAATTTGTAGACATTAATAAACCCCCCAGAGCTTTCTCTTATTGAGGCTGAACAGCCCCAGCATTTTCAGCAGAGGATTAATCTTACCCAACATGGGAAAAATTAAATTTCAAATCTAAACCTGTCACCCAAGAGTCCTTTTATAGGAGAAAAAAAAAACACAAGAGGCCCAGAATTCAGCTCCCTCCTCCTGCAGATCTCAGGTGTGACTCAATTCCTATGCACAGCTGCCAAGTCCCATTTGGGATGGCATCTGGGACATTTTTATGGGACTGGCAGGTGTCATGGAGGATTTATGAGGGATCAGCACCCTTTTGAAAAGGCAGCTGTAGGCCAGGAGGGTCCAGAATGGATTTGGGAGGGCAGACCCTGCACTGGGATCGGGTTTATGTTGAGGGAGGGGACAGCAGCGTGTGCCCAGCTGGATTCCAAGTGTAAGCCTGGCTTAGCTGAGGGTGCCCAGGGTCTCCCTGTCTGGGTTTGAAAGACAGGTGTCTGCTAAGGAATTCAGGAGCCTCCCTTGGAATGGAAGATGCAATCCCCCTTCTCTCTAAATTATTATAATCTTGAAATCAAGGGGCTTTCAGGCAAAGATATGGGGAATAGCAATAACAGTTCTTTACTAATATATATAATATAAAACAAGGCAGAAAAACACTTGTTTAAGCTGACAGAGTCAGACAGGAGCTGACACCCTGTCAGTCAGGGCAGCAGTGGCAGTGCCATGAGATGGTGGCTGCTCCTCCTGAAGTGATGGATGTGGTTCTGCTGGAGCTGTGATCCTGGAGAAAGGTCTGGTCTTCCTCAGAAGGTCCAGTGGTGGCTCTGTAGCTCCTGTCCTCTGGAATTCCAGTGGGAAAGGCTCCTGTGGGGTTGGGAATCTCAGATTATATCCAGGATGGAATGGTTGGTTCCTCCCTCTGGGTGGAGCATCTCACACTGGGATGGTGAGTTCTGGGCAAGGACTGATGAGCCATGGACAGGAGATAGCTCAGAGTTATCTGTGAGCCATGGGCAAGGATTGATGGGCCATGAACAGGAGACAGCTCAGAGTTATCTGTGAGCCATGGGCAAGGACTCATGGCTCATTAACAGAGTTATCATGAACAGGAGATAGTCCAGAGGGAGGAGGCAGGGAGCACTGCCCCACCTGGTTCCCACAGCTCATGAAATGGTGATAGAAGACAGACTTTTGGGCACATCTTACATGGTAACCTAGGACAACTCCCTGAGCTGGTGTGAGGATCTCAGTGTCCCTGGTGAGAGCAGGAGCTGCTGCATCAAACCCTCACCTCATCCATCACGTTCCTCACCCCCAGCCTGGCTGTTTGGGATATGCTGATCTCCAACCTCTCAGGCCCAGCAATCCTTTGGGGAGCTTTGCAGGCAGCTAAAACCGAAAACAACCTAGAAAAAGGCTTAAATTATGCCAGAGGCTTCACCAGCCCAGGCAGGTTTTGATGAGGGGAGGTGTAAATTCACACTTGGACATTGCAGAGCTGAGCTCAAGCCGAGTGGGAGCTGAGGTGGCTGAAATTTGTGTGCCATTGGCAAACAGGAGGTGCTGGTTTGCCTTTTCATTTTCCCTGCTGGTTGTGTCTGTACAAAGGGG